>UELV01169241.1:0-10153 GCA_900490015.1 Megastigmus stigmatizans | reverse complement strand
GTTCTACCCTGGACGCAGTTGGTCTGGTAATCGACACTGCGCGAACAGCGATGAAAGGAGACAGATGGAAAGGAGGAACAAAGAAGTACTGCGCTATTGTTACACTGGATGTTAAAAATGCATTTAACTCAGCTAAATGGAGTAAAATACATGAGGTGCTCCGAAAGCGAAATGTGCCTCTCTACATAAGAAGGATGATGCCCGACTATTTGAAGGACAGAATCTTACTATATGACACAGCGAATGGCACCAAGAGTTATGAAGTCACAGGAGGCGTTCCCCAAGGCTCAGGCTTGGTCCACCGACTTGGAATATCATGTATGATGGAGTACTTGGACTACGACTACCTGAAGGGGCAACTGAAATAGGATTTGCAGACAACATAGCGATAGTGGTGGTAGCGAAACACATAGTAGATGTTAAAACAATAGCAGATGAGGCAATTTGTATAATACACGATTGGTTAGTAGAAACAGGACTGGAATTAGCCAGTCACAAGACAGAAGTTATCCTGATTTCGAGTAGGAAGAAGCTAGAGACGGTAACACTGACGGTGGATGGACATGAGATTGTATCGCAACCGACCATCAAGTACTTAGGCATCACCATTGATGCAATACTAACATTCAAGCAGCATCTTGAAATTGCGAGCGATAAGGCAGCGAAAGTGGGTGCCGCTCTATCACGATTGATGTCAAATGTAGGAGGGGCAAATCAAAATCGAAGGTTACTCGTAGCTAGTGTAACCACATCGATTATGCTGTACGGGGCTCCAGTATGGGCTGATGCCATGCTGGTCAAAACCTATGCACGAGCGTTGTCTAGCGTGTATAGGCGAATGCATAGCAGGTACACCGCCCATTGACCTCATAGCCATGGAGAGAAACGACGTGCTCGAAGCAAGGAAACGTGCAAACGACAACACCCAGAGGGAAATCTGGGAAACCGCAAGAAAGAAGACGATGACTGTATGGCAAGCAAGATGGGATGCCAGCGAAAAGGGGCGATGGACACATCGTCTCATACCAAAGCTAGAGGACTGGATTGATAGGAGACATGGGGAAGTTAATTACTACCTCACACAATTTCTCACCGGACATGGATGCTTTTGAGCTTATCTGTACCGGTTTAAGCTAGAAGACACTCCAAGCTGCCCAGTATGTTTGGATGCAAACGAAGATGCAGAGCACGTCTTCTGTGACTGCTCGCGATACCAACAGGAGCGAGAAGTACACGAGAGTTATCTCCAGATCAGAGTGACTCCCGAGTCCATTATGACGACGATGCTGACTTCAGAGGACGGATGGTGCGCTGTCAGTAATTATGCTGCGAGCATACTCAAAAAGGTCAGGAAAGATGAGGAAGGAAGAAGAAGACGAGAGATGCGGCACGAAGCTGACGACCGGACGATGCGGTAAGAAGTAGACGGAAGAAGTAAAAGTACAGGAAGGGTTGCAAGAGGCAAGAAATGACGACCTCATTCAGCAGGAGTAGGCAGAAGCCATACGCTCCCCCGCGAAGGATTGCTTTGCGGCTGTACCGCGGGGATTTTGAGCTAAGAAGATAAGAGGTGGGAGTTTTAGTTGGTATACCTGGCGCTGGCCCGTGCCAGGGGAGTCCCGTACGGCTCCTATAAGTGTATTAAGCATTTCTCGAACTCACACACACACATATATCTATATGTATATACATATATATTTCTGTATGTACGTATACTTATACTGACATTTTTTGAAAATTGGCTTAAATAGTATAATAAATGAAACCCCCAGAACCTCCGAACCCAAATATTCGCCTGCGGAGCCCGCTTTTATTACTGAAGAAATAAATATTATAAAATATGCAAATATTTTCAATCCGTGTCATCACAAGTACCCTTAAAGCGAAGCCACGAGGCGAGACCAGCGCCGCCATTTTGGACGCCGGCCGACATCTCGCACGCCGACCACTCAGAGTGCATTTTCTCGACGAAGTACATCGCTAACCACGACATGCTGAAGCACCAGCCCCAGTCGGAGACCAAAAAACTAGGTTAGCCTAGCCGGGACGCACAAAGGAAGCTATGGCAGTCGTAAGAGTGGAGCGGCATTCGAAAACGGCAAGCTGCGGTCTCTATCTCACACACTGCGCCAAAGGTATCCGACCACGTGTTGGCATGCATTTTTACTACGCATCTATTTCACGACGAGCGAGAGGATGCTCCGACGGAATTGCTCACGACGGAATGGCGGCGCGGAGTAAAGCTATAGGCAGCGGAATCAACGAGACGCAGCGCGACTTAGAGGTTATGTCGCACGCAACTACCTGTAGCATCACAACTTCAATAGCGGCACCTACTCTTGAATCAAGATTTGTTTTTGAGTATTGTATTGGATGAGTATCGTTCCACGATGTCTTTAAAAAACTTTTGCAATTAAAAGTAATTTTTAATTTTTTTTTTTCTGAAAAGTTACTGTCGCTATCGAATATTAGTAAAAATCAAGGTAGGGGACGGTGGGGAGTTGTGGGCCGTGGGAAGTCGGGGGCCACCTCAATCTTCGCCATGCTGTGGATGGTAGGACTGCTTTAACCACTGCCGAAAGACTCTCTTTGAGTGAGTTCACTTTGTGAACTTGACTCATAGTCTCAACACGCGTAGTTATTATTTTGACATTGTTGAGTAAAGATATCAAAATAAAAGTTTGTTGCAGCTCAAGTGGTTGATATTCGAAGTCTCATTGTGCAGCTGATTTCAAAGGTAAATTAGTGCAAAATATTCCTTGAGCAATTGGCTCTAAATTCAATCAAACAATTTTGGTAAAACATTCATTGTGTGTATGGCGATTAGGTCATTTCGTAAATGTCGGCTGTGGGGAGTTGTGGTCCACCATTAGTGGGGAGTCGTGGGCCAAACGTTTTTAATGCGTATTTCAATTTTTTAAGTGAAACTTCTTTTCTTTTGTTCTGAAAAGTGAGGTTAGAGTGAATTTAGAATGTCAATTGTGTTAGATATCATCGGTAACAATTCAGTTCACTGCAACATTTGTGATCGTGCTGTGCACTTGAAATTTGCCAACATGAGGACCAGATTTTACACTTGCATACATTGTGAATCAGATTAATTTTTTTTCATCTTTTTAAAATCATTAATTTTTATTTACTACAACTTTAATAAACATAAGCTATTGGAATATGCCATTTTCTTTTATTTTTTGTCATGGCCCACAACTCCCCACCAAAATCACAAATATCGATTTTTATAAGATTTACGCCATCCTAAATATTTCTCGCGCATTAATGAATTTTATTAATTGTGATCTCCAGTTGATGTATTTAGAAATTTACTATAAATATCAGTTCATACGTTGACAATTTATCGATGTTCAGAGTAGTTATGCCTTGAAAACAAAGCGTGGCCTACAACTCCCCACTCTCCGCTACTATTAACGTACAATTGTTTATTGCATTGAGACTAATATTAAGATGTTTATAAATCACAGTTGGATTTTGAAGTTCATTTATCTTGTTAAGTATTATACTAGAATTATATTAAGGTAGCAATTATAATCTATCAAAGAGATAATATGTTGCACGATAAATTATAAGGCTTTTGCTTATTATTTCTGCGCATTTTCAGTAAACCACACGCAATCTGCTGCTCACTGCTAAAGACCTATGCTTGCTGCTATGCCTAGTGCTGGCACACGCTTCTCAACTCAGCTTGTACTCAACTAGCAGCTTAATTAAGTACTCTCCTAGCAACCGCTTCAAGCCACATAGCTTCAAGGCAGTCTAGAGCTCAGCTCGACTGCATCTACATCAACATGCACAATCTCACCCAGCTGATCCTGAAGTCCACAGGACAACTCTATGTCTCATCACGTCCAACCAACCATCTAGTCACGAAGAAGATTGTTAATAATACGTAGAGATTGAGTAAGCGAATAAGTGATATTTGTCAAGAGTGTGTTGAGTGTAAGCTATTTGTGCTCAAAACAATACGTGGCATTCGTACAAGTCAAGTAGGCGTTGTTAGGAGCAGTAGGGAGTGTAAATTTGAGTGCTTGGCATCAAAAATTGAGTGCTCAACTAAGGAATGATGTCAGTGTGCTTCAGATCTGAATCATACACATAACTAAGTGTCATTCGACTTTAAAACGTATCTAGTTGGATTGAATTTAGACAATCTTGGTAATTCTTTTTTCATCGACGATTAAGTATTGATAGACTATCACTTCACAATTTGGCTGAAGTTCTCGTGTCATTAAAGGGATTATTCATGCGACTAGATTCTGATTCCAAGATTTAAACTAATTAAGTACCAATCAATCGTTACTATAAGCTCTCATGCTGATACCCGTTGGTACACATTTACTTGTTTTATGTCACATTCCTTCACAAATTTTTGTAGGATTTTATTGATCTCCTTCTTCTAGTGATTGAATCTGACTAACCTTAAAATGGATGCATTATACGCCATGCAGTTTGATTTATTAAAACAAATCAACAATGCATTTGTGAATTTCAGAAAAAAGGGTTCGGCTAAGATGAATAAAGTCTCAGCTCAGGCACGTCTGACGGGACTGGAAGATTGTTAGTCTCAATATAAAGTGATTCACACCAGGATACTCGGTATTAAAGACGTTCCCCAAGATTACCTTTACTTTACTTCAAATCTTAGTGAACAAATTATCGATTCGTTTTTCGATAGAAAAGGTGAGTTCCTCCAATTTATCGAGGATGCAAACCAACTCAAAAGAGAAGAAAATCCACCTGTGTCACCTGTGCATGGTGATCAAACTATTACTATTAATCCAAATGCATTCGAATCCCAATCGCTTTCTTAGTTAAATTTACCCAAATTTTCTGGCAAATTTGTGGAATGGGAAAACTTTAGAGGATGGGAGAACTTTAGAGCCTTGGAAGTGATCAAATCTATACCGTTAGCAGGAGATCAGTATGAAGCTGCTTGGACTACGCTTCATCAGTTCTATGATAATAGGCGTAGAACAGTAAATACGTTAGTTTCGTCGGTATTAGGAATAAAACCTATGAAAGCCGAAACCGATTCTGAATTGAAGCGAGTAAGCAGGGAGTTTTTTTAGTGATGCTCAAATCACTAATGATTTTCTCGTTTATATTGTCGTAGAGCTTTTTGACAATTGTACCAGAAAGGAATGGAAGAAATCTATTGACAAGTCAAATGACATTCCTCTTACTATCGAACAAGTTAAGAATTTTATCAAGGGTCAAATTGAAAACCTACAGGAAGGAAAAGATTCTTCAATTAATATTCTAAATAACCCTTCAAAAAATAAAGGTAAAGGCAAGCACTCAAAAGGAGAAGGCGAGATGAGTACTGTTCATTCCAATGATTCACTGCCTAGAGCTATGAATTGTATTTTTTGTAACGTTGAACATATAATCGCTAAATGCGATCAATTTAGTAAAAAACCCGTTTCAGATCGAAGAGAATTTGCAAAAACCAAGCATCTCTGTTTTAATTGTTTGAGCAATACTCGTACAAAAACTCGATGCAAGTCTCGCCACAGTTGCTTTACATGCAAAGCGAAGCACCATACGCTTTTGCATACCGATATCCCCGATCCAGTAGTCAACCTTAGTACTGCCTCAGCACAACCTGCTGTCAATCAATTGGTAAACGCTACTTATCCGAACATTGTACGATGTGGACTAACGTCAGGAACTACACACACTGCACACGTAACCAAAGATACTGGAATCTTGTTAGCCACGGCTCTAATATGTATCATAGGACCCAAGAATAAGCAATTAACGGTTAAAGCCTTAATTGATCCTTGCAGTCAGGTGTCCCTAGGTACGCAAAACTTGTGCAACCAGTTGGGCTTGCTACAAGAAAATACACGTTTTAATGTACAAGGCGTAGGAGAATAATATTCGCTTTTTACTGATAAACTGGCACATCTTGAATTAACACCTCATTTTCAGTCGACTTACCTATTAAATACTACGGCGTTAGTATTAACGAAATTAAGATCATACAAGCCTCCCGTAGTACACTCAGTGGAATCTTTTAGTTATTTGAAAGGTCTACAATTAACAGACCATAATTACCTTGTACATACGCGAACAAAATTACTATTACGAGCAGACATCTACCCAGATATCATTGAGGAATCAATTGTACGAGGTTCTGCCCATCAATCCATAGCGATGAGCTCTAAGTTTGGTTGACTATTAACGGGCAAATGCTCACAGATTGCCCCAACTCCTCAATCGTAAACCTTCAATATTTCAGTGCTTCATTGTGCCGCTGTAGAGAATACAGACACTCGTTTTTTTGATCTGCTTCAAGAATTTTGGCGGGTGGAGGAAACACCAATGGCTAAAAATTCTTATACGAAAGAAGAAAAAGCTTGTTAGGATCTTTTCATTAAAACTATCTGTAGAGAAAAAGACGGTCGCTATACCGTAAGACTGCCCTGTATAGATGAGCAATATTCAAACGAAGCAAATATAGGGAAATCCCACTGAAACATCTAGAAGCGAACTTCCAAAAGGATGAAAGACTTGGGACGGAGTATAAAAAGTTTATGAAGGAGTATTTAGATTTAGGACATATGAACACAATAGGAGTCAAGCCTTCTTCTAGCTCAAAGCACTTTTTTCTACCACACCATGGTGTATGGAAGGAGAATAGCTCCACCACTATATTACGAACAGTCGTCAATGGGTCTAGCAAATTCAATTCGGATAAGTCGTTGAATGATCTCTTGTATAGTGAACCAAATTTGTTGAGACATCCTGTGCATTTAGTATGTTCAATTAGGAACTAAAAAATTGCTCTCTCAGCAGACATCGAAAAGATGTTCAGTCAGATATGTGTTGATCCAAGAGATAGGAAATTTCAGACCATTTTCTGGCGCTTTAGCTTTGCGACATCATCCTGATGTGTCTTCGTAACACAGTCACATATGGCTTCACTTGCTCCGTGTATTTAGCGATTCGTGCTCTATTACAGATGGCGAGTGATCACCAGCAAGAACAGAGGCTATGGCAAAAGTTTCTGATTTAGTTAAACTTTTCAGCAAGGCTCAGATGAACCTAAGAAAATGGTGCTCGAATGATCCTAGAACACTTTCAATGTTACCCGACAACATATTAGCAGAAGATAAGATAACGTTGTTCGGTTCCGATTCTTTAATCCCGGTATTAGGTATTACTTGGCATATCACCGGTGATTATTTTTGTTTCCATTTAGAAGATAAGGCTCCAACTGATCCAATAACGAAAAGACGTGTATATTAAGCCAAATTAGCCCCCACTTTTTAAGCATTCGTCGCTTGTTACAGCGCTTAGAATTGCCGCTTATTGTTTAAGGTTTGTTGCCAAGGCTTGTAGGAAGTTAAGTTTGAATAAAAATCGTTCGTATAGGATTCTTCAATTATCCTTCTTGCAAAACAGTATGAAACATGCAGGTAGACTGATCAGTGCAAATGAGATGAAAGATGCGCAATTATTTTGTTGTTATCTTGTTCAGAGAGCATATTTCGATGAGGAGTATAAACGCCTTTTTGCAGGTAAAATGTTAAATAACAAGAACTCCCTTGCTTCATTAAGTCCTGTAGTACAGAACCACCTTATCAAAGTGGGCAGCAGGCTCGTCAACTCCTTGAACAATGAAAGCAATAAACATCCGATTATATTGCCACGGTCATGTGCACTTACTACCTTATTCATCCGTCAAGCTCATTTGCGCACGTTGCTTGGTAGCACGCAATTGACCCTAGCAACTCTTAGGCAACAAGTTTGGATTATGAGAGGTCGCACGGAAGTTAAACGAGTAATAAGAGTGTGCGTTCAGTGTGTACGTTACGCTGCCTGAGTTCCTTCTCAGATAATGGGCCACCTTCCCGAAGCTAGAGTTCGTCTTACCAACCCATTCGAAAAAACAGGCGTAGACTACGCTGGGCCATTCAGGGTCCGCTTGACGAAAACCAGAAGCAAAGCTACCTTCAAAGGCTTTGTGTGCGTTTTCGTGTGTATGGCGACAAGAGCAGTACATTTAGAGTTAGCGGAGGACTACCCCTCTGAATCATTTATTGCGGCCTTTCGTCGCTTCACAGCGCGCAGGGGCCACTGCAAAGAATTATTCTCTGATAGAGAAACTAATTTTGCTGGCGCAGACTCTCAATTAAAGGCGATGTTGAATGACAAAGTAGATTTCCAGTAGTTAGGTGCCTATTGGCATTTCAATCCGCCAAGTGCACCGCACTTTGGAGGCATCTGGAAGGCGGCGGTAAAGCCTTTTAAATATCACTTGCGGAGAGTAATCGGTAACCAGGTACTCACCTTTTCAGAGTTCTCCCCTCTGCTTTGTAGAATAGAGGCATGCCTAAATGCCAGGCCGCTCATAGGGCTTTCAGATGATCCCTCTGATCGAAACGTCCTAATGCCCGCGCATTTTCTGATACACCACGCATCCTATTTAGTGCCAAAATATCTACAGTAATATCCCAATAGGAAAACGGTGACAATTATTGGCTCAAACGGTCCAGCATTACTGGACTCGATTTAAAAACGAGTATTTGTCTACTCTTCAAAAGCGAAACAAATGGATTCAACCTCATGCGTCACCACAGATAGGTTTAGTACTTTTTCTCGCTGCATCCAGGTGAGGGTAGCCGAGTACGTGTAGTCACTGTCACGACTAGTACCGAGTCATTCCGTCGTCCTATTGTAAAGATAGTATTACTTCCCACCAAAGAATGGTAAAATTTGTTAATTTGCGTTCGTCGTTTGGCCGACGAAGGTGGGCAGTATGTTGTGAATATGAGAAGCAAAGAAAAAATGTAGAATATGATTATTATGTAACCGAGAGAGTAAAGGAAAAAAGTGTATACGCTGTCCTTCGCGGTGTGATATCACAAACAGGCGATGACTAATTAGCCTATGAGGGCGCTGTAAAGTATGTTAGTGTGCACATGTGTGACTCGCGGCGAGCAAAGTGCTCTCGCCGTCTTGGTCTCCGACTACTCAACCAGCAACACCTTCCGCATGGAGCGGAACAGCGAGGCATGTACTTCGAGTATTCTTTAATAAGTCTGAACTACGTCCAAGTGCTCGTTTCCTTTACTGCCCTACTAGTCGATCATCTTAGTACAGTAAAACCCGTGCTATTAAATTCAAGAACAATTTATTTTATTTTAATTAAATTTAAATGAAATCAAGTAGAATTTGAATTAAATACTATTTTTATATAACATAAAACAATCTTTCAAATTGAACTTTTTAATGTATTTAATAAATGGTACATTTCAATACAAGTGTTCGAAGTGGATGGTACTCACACAAGTCTGGGTTTTCGCCCGACCGAAGAGTGTATAGAACTATATTTTTTATTACTACGTGTGCGAAAGACGACTTTGAGTGCCTGCTTTTCTTGCGTGGAACATACAATTATGGCAATCTTATAAGAGCGTGCGCGAAGTAAAGTACTATAAAATAAATAATAATATTAAATAATAATATTAAATAATAATAATAAATAGTGTCGTTGGCTAAGACAAGAGCAGCTGAAACCCTCTCACGATTGCTCATAATCTGCAAGCTCAGTATCACGGTGTGCTTGAAGGCTGAAAAAGTTTGACTAAAATGGATCTAAAATCTGCTAATGCAATAAGTTCCTATAATCCTAGCTACTCCCTTTCGCGAGTTACGCGCATTTTTAGATTTTTACGTAATAGCCTGTACTATAGAAGTTTTGCATAGACGTGTATCATATTTTAATCATCTATAATATAGATTCAATCGGTCTTTAAATATAAAGCTGCTACACTTGCAAAAAAGTAGTTTTAAATAAGCATAACGTTTCAACATTGTTCGAATAAATAATATCGCTATCTTAAATTTATTATTTTATTAAATGGAATAAATGCACAATATATAATACAAAACTAATGGTGATAAGAAATTAAAATTTTAGTACCTGTGAAATGTGTGTCAATATATCCATGTATTTTAATGAGATTTACTACAGATGTAAAAAAATCAAACCCGTATTAGAAATAGGAGACCGTAAGATATAGATAGATGTGTGTAATGAGCACAATAGAACTTTGAAAACGAGAAAATTCACGAAGGAGCCAAGGATTATTTCTATAAAAGATTTTTAATTTTATAATAATTACTG
>UELV01169235.1:0-72361 GCA_900490015.1 Megastigmus stigmatizans | reverse complement strand
ATATATATATATATATTGCGTTAAATATCTGGGGCGAATTTTTCTCTCTGACACAGTGACGTTTCACTTGCGATGGAAACGAGCAAAAAAAACATTAGCCTATAGATAATCGATATTGCGCAAAAAGCGCGAGAAAAAGAATGAAACGTACGACCAATTATTTTCTAGCTGATCACTCGAGGACAAAAAGAAAATGAGAGAAATCGTTCGCCCAACGATCGATTTTTGCGCACGACGATCGTGCACATTATCGATTCCGCCGTTCCCTCGCATACGTGAATCCCCTGCACATATACGTTAAAAAAGAGTTCCACGTGAAATGATATATAAAGCATAAAATACACACATGTACACAGGATATCGATTGTCGGGAAATTGAGCGAGGAAACGACGGAAAATCGCCGACAGAGTACTTTTATTGTTTTTGCCTTTGAAGTAATACGAGAGTTTCTCACCGTCACGTACCTCAAAAAAATGCAAACAGAAAACGGAAGATAGAGAGAGGAGGTAAAAGAGAGTGTGTGATTTGCATAACAGATACTTACTACGCGCATTTGAGCGACCTGATTTTGACAACAAAAAGAAACAAAGAAGAATATGTGCGTCTCTCTCGGAAGCATCGACTATACCTACTCCTCCCTTAAACTCCACGTAGATTTTAAGCGACTACTCAAATATTTCTTTGACCAGATCGCGTAGAACGAAACAGAGGAGATAACGGAAGCGATGATAAGTACGAAGCGATGAATGATAAGAGAAAAAAAAGAATAAAAACAAGAAATGACAAAAAAAAAATATCAACAAAAATTGTAAACGGCTGTACGTAATGTAAAATAAGAGAGATGAACAAAATGTAAACTATATTACGTGTGCGGCGTCGCAGCACATCCGTTCACATGCATATTGAGTAAAATTTATTATAAATAAATTATTATAAAGCGAGAACTGGTGTTATACTTTATTCATCTGCAAATCCATAATCTCCTGGCGATATCAGGCATTGGTGAAATTAAAATTGAATATCGAATTATAACGAACGAAATAGCTGATTTATTCTGAGCAGAATTTCACGCGCCATTGGCGTTGTGTTCAATATACAGTTTGATTTAATACAATGTGAATCTTGATTAACTCTCAATTTTGTATACATTTTAAGTGATAATTACATTTTTATTCATTGATTTAAAATAAATCGAAAAGCCTTCGATATAAGAGTATAATGTATTAGTCAATTATATATGTATATATTATTAAATATGTTATTAAATAATGTTATGTTTTGAAATTTAGTATAAAATATTCTAAACCTTTAAATACAATTTCGACGATTCAGCTTATTCATTTTTTGTATTTCTTGCAGCTGTACACGAAAATAATTGTTCATTTCAGGATTTTAATAGATTCCTCATACCTAATATTTATCTAATATTATCTAATGAATATTCATTATTTATATTTTAATCTTTTATTGAATTCTGAACTAAAAAAATGTACCATACACAGATGTCATCTATAATCAGTAAATGAATTTGTTCGAGAACAGGAGACAACTGTTATTTTAAATAATTTAATGATTATTTGAATTTATTAAATAATATAGACTTTATTATGCATAGATTCGTAAAAGGCATATAAAACTAAAAATTTTATGATACTTTTATTATTACAATTCTTATAATAAAACTATTATGAAGATAAATTCAGTACTCCTAATACCTATTAAAAAAAAATCAAAATTTGTTATAAGGAAGTCAATAAACACAGAATCACAGTGATTTATGTAAACGAGTTTTTATTTTACGTATTAAATACATAATTATGTCAACGTAAATCAAGAATCAATAGAGTAAAGTTATATCCACAACGTTATTGCTCTTTCATCATAATGAAATATTAATTGATGATCTACGTCTTGTTCGTTCTTTTCACTTTATATATCTTACAACTGCTGCGCTCGATTAGCAGAGCGCACGGAATGTACGTATTACTCTTTACGTGTTCAACCACGCTCATAGTCGTATTTACAAAATACGCTTATCATTAGTAATAATTAACGTAATGAGAAAAAGTTTCGCGATCGCAAAAAGCTCCATCTACGTTCGGTGTGAGAGTCGGCTAACAATTCCAGACACAATTCTGTCCCTTTTCCACT
Organism: Megastigmus stigmatizans; assembly: GCA_900490015.1. Lineage (NCBI taxonomy): Eukaryota > Metazoa > Arthropoda > Insecta > Hymenoptera > Megastigmidae > Megastigmus > Megastigmus stigmatizans. The sequence goes on along the minus strand of UELV01169235.1, from coordinate 70,209 downwards.
TCTTATACATACAAAAACTATCGATTTGTATAATGTAGTAGCAGTAGTGCCGAAAACCAAGGGACCTTGAATTATTTTGAAGTAGACACTCGTTTGTTCAATGGGCTTTAGACTCGTTTCAATTTCATATCAATCGACTAAAGCCACAAAGTAACGACAAAGATTAACGATAACGATTCTCATTTTGTGCGTTACCGGTTTACGCTCTACTCCCGTATCTCAGTTCAGAAGTACAAAATTAATTTTGAAAACTAATAAATAACACTAATATGAAAACCATCGTTGGGTAAACAATCAATAATAATTGTCTACGTCAAAATAACAGAAGTTAATCAATTTTCACGATCGAAAAAAAAATCAAAGCGAATACGCAATCGAACAAATTAATCAAAATGGGGGAAAAAAAAGAAGGAAACTAACGATCGGAACACATATTCCGTCGAACTTTTCAAGGAAAAAAAAATCAACAGAAAGTAAGAAATCTCTTCTCGCTCACGATATACGCACACGTTCGTGTGAATATATCCGTGTATCTTGTATGTGCAGGAGGGAACTTCTGCGTGTATATAATGTATATATATATAATAAATATATAATGCCTTTGTCGAAGTTTTTTCTTTTTAGAAAGAAAAAAGGAAAAAAAAAGAAGGGTAGATGGAAGAGTGGTCGCTTCCTCGGTTACCGACGGCCGAGCGAGCAGGTCGCGCCGTTGAAAAATCGAGACTAGTCGGCGGCCGAACCTGACTCCTCATGCTTCTCGCTCGGTCATACTGGTGCACTCTTCACCGGCTTCGGCACGTTCTCCGTGAACTGGCCAACTATGTTGCCCCGCGGATGGTAACAGGCGACCACCACACATGTACCGTCGCGTTTTGCCATACCGATGCCCATCTCGCTTGTGTTCCGCCAGACGATTTGGGTAAAGTGACCTGCGGGTAAAGACGAAATCGTGAATTTCAGCATTTGCTATTTCAACATTGCAATTATTGTTGCTAAAACACTAAGTTATTTTATATTTAAAAAATGGCTTTCCTGATAATCTGTTTCGTTAAAATATCATTGAATTTTTTTTCAAAAAACATAGAAACGTGATATTATTATTGTCCGTCTGAAAATTTTCTTTTGATTCTTCATTTTCGTAGCTTTGCATAAAATCGAGCCAATAAAATATTTAGGATTGTGTAACGGATATCTTGTCAACATATTTGTTAACAATTAATAGCACCTGCTTTATCGTGTGCATTAAGAAATTTTAATTAAACGATTTGATCAATATTTATAATATGTTAATAAGGTATAATGAGTGCAAATTAATGTCTTATACTTACACGTATTGAGAACTTTAGGCTCGAGTCCAAATTTATGTTCCTTCCTTTCCGAGTACCATTTCGAGATGACTTCTCGAGGTGAAACGACAAGCTTGGGATCCGAGCATTGCATCGAGTATATGTTCTCCCCGTACGGCGATGACGATTGCGGTATGAGTTTATTCGTATTCAGCAGTGTACACGCCCAAGCCTGTGGATAAGAATTGCATTATTATTAATAAGATAATAAGTCTTCTTTGTTCTGCAATTATTCTATGTGCAGAGTAATAGATGCAATTAAAAGCCAACGTTAGCTTTCTTAATAATTATTGCTTTTATCAAAATTGTTATATTATAAAAATTTGTAATACTTAGAAAATTTTCTTGATGAAGTTAAATCATTTTTAGGGACTAATTTTATTGTTAGAAGAATATTTAATGAACTTTTATTTATTTTTAAAAAAGGATAAGAAAATTTAGTTTAAAATGTACGATATTATGCATTTTGTAAAATGTTCATTCATGCTCCAGATGATCAATTTAAATTCTGAAGTCAATTTAGATAAGAACTTTGAAATTAATGGTTGAAATAAAAATTGCATTCACATTAATTGATATGTAAATAACTATTACGTATTGTTCTGATTAAGATTGTACTCGAAAAAAATAGCATTGAAAAATTATTAACGTTTATTTTCAAATATTTAGACAATTCAACTCGTTTTTATGCTTGCGTCCGCTACGGATATTCAAGGCCGCATTTTTTCTACAAACAGTATTATCACAAAAAGTTAATTATTTGAAAAAGTAGCAGCCATAAATAAATTTGCTTTAAAAATATACTATAGCATGACGCGAATCATTATCTCGATCATTATGTACTTGTTTTGTGGTAAGAATATAAATATTATGTAAGAGATCGTTTTTTAATATGTATAATTATAAATCATTTCATACATAGTTTTGTACTCCATAAACACAGCTTTACATTTCTTGATAGAAAAATTTCTGGTTACATTTTCATTATTATTTTATTTAAAATAATTGACTTTATTCCTTTACTCATAGACTTACAGTCTAATAAGAGAACATATTTTATGTCGAGGTGCATCCACATAATTGTGTTATAAAAATATAGATATTCTGGTTTTCAGTATATATTATCATAGTATACTTATATTTTTATGTATTTTACACGCTATACATACAAGTAGTTAAAAAATATGTGAAAAATTACTTCCTTTAGTACAAGACAAAATAAAATAATATACAGAAGAAGAAGAAGTTATAAACAAACTATAATCATATATATATTTAATCGTTGTCTTTACCCAAACTTATCTCAGACACATATCCATACACTTCCTCAATCAATAAATATCAATACAGTAAAAACCAATTCATAAGCTTCGCACACAAATCGATTCATTCAACACTCGCAACTACACCCACCCACCAAAAAGAAAAATCGACAAAAAACTAAACGAAAGATCGCACGCAAACGACGTTCACCTTGGCAGCGGCACAGAGATCGGCATTGAGCCTCAGCTCGGGTACCCTGTGCCTCTTCCTGTACTCGTTGTGGACCTGTACAGCCTCGCGCTGCCAAGCTCGCTCGTCCATGATTTTCGGTATATCGGGACTCGTGCTTTTGCCGGGCTGTGGTGAGGAGCAGGTGGACGCGGAGGTTAGCAACGCAGGGACGTTCTCGACGAAACTGCCGAGGAAATTGCCGGGTGGATTGTAGTTGGCCACCACGTAGACCTCGCCGTTGCGGTTGCGCGCCATGCCTACGCCGAGCTCTGTGCTGTCGCGCCAGACTACCTGGGTGAAGTGGCCGGTTTTCAGGGTCGTCGGTTCTTTCCCGTACACGTGCTGCGACTCCTCCGCATACCTGTTTGCACGTTTTGTTTCGTTTTGTATACATACATACTGGATTATTGCCGGAGTTGTAGTTTTATTGGTGCTTGAGATATCTGGTGCGGGGCTTTTGCAGAACTTGCTGGGATATAAGATGCTTTTTTTTCATTGGGATTTTAACGAATTTATGTAGATACTCTTGACTTTGTAGAGTATTTCAGTTAGGAAGTAAGTATATAAGGTCGTTAATTTGTACTGCACATTATTCTATTTCAATATAAAAGCATTTTAATCTTTGCGGAATGACTAATGTCATAATGATGGTGAAAATCAAACACTCATTAAGTTCCAAAAGCAGATGAGAAGCTGAATGATAATTTGCCGAAGGAAATATGAACATTATAGCAGTAATCATCGTTAAGCAAAGGTTTAACGTTCTAACGGGTTAGAAGAGATAAAAGTTAAATGAGTGTGAAGTTATTAATTAATTAATGCGTAGATATACACGGAATATGAATGAGATTCGAGTGATGTAAATGTGCGCGTGTTATTTATAATTATATCAATCAGATTATAATTTGTAATTGGTTATGATTAAACAAATGATAGTTTGTGAGAAAGGATGAAAGGTTATTCAATTCGATTTCATGACTTGTATGACGATCATATATTTTTTTCGTTCCTAGCAATCAGTCCTAATATCCCTTCAACTTCAGTCGATATATTTACATTCTTAATTCTAAAGGGCTCAATTTTTTTCCCCCAAATTCAAAAGATGTCAAGTTCAATGGCAAGTTCAAATATGGTCGAATTCCATCCAACCATAGCTTCTCGATATGCTCACCATTCGTTTACAGGTTCCTCGCCACCGACGGCAGTCTTGGGATTCGAGCTCCACATGCAGTACAGATTCTCGCCGTAATCGATGTTCGCCCGATGTTCTAACCTTCCCCTCGTCGCCAGTACATTCGCCCATTCTTGACTAGCCTTGCACAGCTGCACATAGACATACAAACAATCGCGTTACCATTTGATGAAAAACAAAAAAAAAAGAACAGGCATAAATTGCTTCAAACTCATCCGGGGGCTAGCGTTAAAACGAGGCTAATTGCAATTAATTGCTGGACGGTGGAAAAATTGTGCGCGAGAGAAAATATACAGTTTACACGGTTTGCGTGCAGAGAAGAACGGAACTTAACCTGTTTGCTGAGCCGCAAGGGTGGTACACCATGACGAGATCGGTAAAAGTTGTGCGTGTCGAGGCAGACGTTGACGAATTCCTTGGACGGCCCCGATCTGCGCACAGATGGTTTACGTGGTTCAGTCTTTGTTATCTACAACACACAGGGAGAAAAACGTTTCGTCAGAACAAAAACGCCAGCAAGACGCCATCTCTCTTTCCCTCTCTCTCTCTCTCTCTATTTATCTTTCTCGGAGAGAGACACTTTCACTCGTATTTTTTTCGCCCAAACGATTGAAGCGCCTAAACGTCGTTGAATATTTTTCTACGATCAAGTTGAAAGGCTTATTTTGGTGATGGTAGAACTTAAATCATAAGAAATATAAATAAAGTACGCTGTTGCAGAGTTAATTGACATCGAAGGTATAAATCATATTTATATTGAAGATTATTATACCAGGCAAAATAAATTGTTATATTTATGTAACTACTTTTAAAGTCTGCTATGATAATTTAACGTTATTTCCTTTTTATTTGAAAAGTTAGGTTATACTACTTATCCATTAAATCAACCATAATCAACAAAGATTGATTAAGTAATTATTTAATACATCTTAAATACAATAATTGAGCAATCCAGTTCCAATTATCGCAAGCCCAAAAGTATAAATATTGTCGGAATACCTGTGTTCGTCCTCGCTCAACAAATACCGCCAATATTTATGTTGGCATAAACACACACTTAAATCCGTATCAGCGACACCCAAGCAAACACAATAGCGTCAAATGGGCACTTTCAGAAAGCAGCTTTGAATACCACTCGCGCGCCTACAATCGCTAATTCGCGATACTACACACAAACACACGCACGCGCACTTTCTACGAGCTAGTTAGCGATCGCGCGTAAAATTCAATTTCGCGCGCTCCCGCACAGATGGGCAACGAACAACAACAAAAAAAGCGAAGGAGTGTATGGTTTGAGGGAGAGAGATGCCCGAGGAAGAAAACTTACTTAGACCGGTTACTTGAATTCCCCATCATCGCGTCGGTAAAATCTTTATCTTTTCCTACGAGCCGCCGCTACCGCGTGCCGTGACTATATCCTGACATACATGAAGGCCCAGACGCCATGCCGCTTAATGAAAATCGACGATCGTTGCGCGCCTACTTCCGGCCGTATACCATCATATTAAATATACATGTGTGTACACCTGTGAAGATGGAGCGAACTTCATCATTTACCTGGAGCTAATTGATATACGCGCGAAACCAGTCATTCGTTTTGAGAGACGAGAGTCATGCGCAGGAAGCTCTTTAGGTGGTTTGGATGCTGTTTTTATCTTATTGTCAGCTACTTGGCTATTACATTGTTCTACTTTAGCGCTTCGGTTTCTAATAGTGGTAATATGTTCCGGGATTATTGTTGCTAGTATGACGCGAAATATAAGGCACGTAATTTGAAGCTAATAGGTTGACAGTTTTTAGGCTAGTGCTTCCTTGCGAGTGATTATAAGTATAACAACAATGGATGTCGAAATAATTGCGTGACCGTAGGAAGAAACAATTATTTTAGACATTATCTTTAAGTTGGAAGCTACGTGCATTGCTTATGTAAATACATTGTAGTCACTGACTTCCGAGCTCGTATAGTTCGATTGTAAGATTTCTCTTGTTACAGTACGACTGTGTGAAAAAATATGGTCTAAATACCAGTCACAGACAATGGCTTTATGTAATATAACAAAACATTTTCTGTGACAAAAATTATAACTCTTTATATCAGAGATCATCCATATATAATCAAGCCCTTTCTCAAGAATTCCGTTAATTCATCACGAACTTCTTTTTCCATCAATCACTTCAACATCAAAAAGAAAAGCCTCACCTCTTATTGACAAACAGCATAAGAAGCGCCTCGGAAAAGAAAAGTCGAGTCCCTTCATCTATCATAACGGTCAAGAAAAAGTGTCCCACTTGTGAGAAAAATTCACTCGGCACCTAGTCGCATTAAAAAGTATATACACTCTTTCACCTGCTCCATCTCCTCGATCGCGCTACTATCCTGAATCGCATTTCGAGTAGAGTAAAATAGTTAATAACGAAACGCTATATAACGTGAGCGTTCCATTAACGCGAGCACGGATACGCTTTTACAAATCGCTCCGCTTTTATAAAAAGTCGAGGCATTTCCCCGCGCTAATCTCAAATAGTATGGAATCGTTAAGGCGGGAAGCCGATTATTCTATTATATCACGCTAGAATGGTCCACTGTTTAGTAGCTCTCCTCGTACCTATTTGGCGCACGGACTTTTCTTTTAGCGCTCTTCACAAGGTATATCGACATACTGCGAGACTGCACAATTTTCATTCGCTGGTAGATGTGTAAACGAGTTTATTGTATAGGTGAGAGGTATTTATCAGACCATGGGATCATCGCTTATTAATTTGTTCAAGCTTTTGATCTAAAAGAATTATAATGAAAAGAAAAAATTATTAAGGCGATCATAGGTATTCTTTTGATTTATAGAACTTTAGCTTGAAATTCTTTTCAAGTATTCCAGTATTTAAACGAAATAGTATTATGGAAAAATACAAAATTTATAACAATTGAGTTTAGATAATTTTGTAGTAAATTCGAAACTGAATCTTCTTTTAAAACCTGCTTTTAGATTCCCTTTTTCAAGTAATTCGCTGCAGTTTCTAGGATTCCTTAGTCTCGTAACAGCAATAACTTTAGAAAGTAGGTATGTCTTTGTTCTGTTCTCCTTTAATTTACAAGTGCATTTTTATTAAGGTTAAGCCGTTACAAACCGAATGTTATTCATAATGCTACATCTGCAATAACACATGATGCATAATTACACGCGGCTTATTTAAAATAGTTTTATGTGACTCTTTTCCTTAAGAGAATAGAAATCGAAATTATAGTGTAATGAAGCGGTAAAACACGGGTTCGAGATTAATGTTTACTGCTATATTGAACGCGAATAACGTATATATGAAATCATTTATAATTAAAATTCTATTCTGATGCCGTTGACAGAAACTAGTCGGCCATTATTCTTCAATGTCAAAGGCAATAATTAGAAATGGCTGGTCGGGCTGCATTTCACGAGCATGCTAAATCGATAAAAGTGAAAAGTGCAAAAACGAAATAAGCAAAAAGCATTCGAGTCAATAATGAATTCACTTTCAAGTTCACGGTAACAACTTGTCTCACTCTTTTTAGTTTTATCAGTTAAATTTGACTTTTAAATAGAAGAATTTCACTTCCAGGCAATGCAAATGGCGTCGGTAAAGTCACAGTGAATTTTCGTTATCAGCATGGAATGGGAAGAATATTCAAATTTTTAAATTGATATAATAAATCAATTAGATTGATAAATGCTGTATGCTTATAAAATCGAAAAATTTAGTAAAAATAATGTGTTAAATTCTCTAAAACAACGCAGTTACAGAGAATATTAAAATATTTACAGCTTTAAACGTGGCGTTAAATAAACCTTAATTGTCTATGTAAACTTGCAATGTAACCTACATAGGTTAATTTCATTCAATGACTTGCTGTATAACTAAGTGTCACAGTTAAAGTAACTTAAATTTTCAAATCACCTGCAGTATCACACATCATTTTTCATTATCATAACCCTATTTACATAATCTTAGCTACTTTATCTTTAGAGCCACTAAACCATGTTATTTAGAAGCTTAAATAATAGTAAAGTTAAATTATGCATGCACTAAAATGAGCCGCTTGATAAGAGAAGTACGTGTGTATAGCTTCTACACATAGATTCTCTAACCAAGTCGATGTCGGAGAGACTATCTTGGAATAAGAGTAAAAAATAAAAAAAAAAAGTAGGTAATGGAGTGTCTTACCTGGGAGGATGCGTATCTGGCCGAGTCCGGCGATGCCGAGGAAGACCTTGCGCTGCTGCAGGACATGCCGTCACTGCCCAGACTGCTGTGGAAGCTGCCGTGAAACGAGTTGGACAGTGGTCCCGGTGAGGCTGGCGAGGCCGTCAGCGGTGACTTCGACCTCACCGACTCAGCTCTTGATCTGCGGGAAAAAAAGCACACTCGCTTTAAATAGCCATACAACAGCTCGAACGCCACAGTGTACGCACAATGAGGCGACAAGTATACACGGCGCGTGGAATTCCACGCTATTTGATAAATGCAAAATTAAGAAATTAAAAAGGTAATTAATAAGATAATACACTGCACACAGAGAAAAAAAACGTTGAGAGAGAAAGAGAGAGTGAGACGTCAGAGTGAGAGCGTCACGTAAGTATACTAGAGAAGAAGGGGGATGCTGATACAAATGACTGAAAGCATAAATGATGGAACAAAAAGCGTTTTGCGATAGCGATATGACTGCGTGACTTCGTGACTCGTTGACGATGCAGCTATCGGATTATTTCGACTTTCGGAATTAAATTGGCGCGCGTATGGATATATGCGCGAGCCGGGGAAAGAAATTCTGTGGCTGATACGCGTGACAGCACCTCGTCTACCTAAGCAGCAGATATATACGCGTCTGTGGTCAGTGGAGTGTTTTGTTAAGGTTTTACCAGTGGCAGAGTGAAATTGGCTTCGAGAATTTCTAGCTTCGACAATTGTCTGCTGGCGACACTGGGAGTTGACGAAGCGATCAAGTCCGTGAATAATTAGCTACTGGTGGAAGGTGATTTTTTACTGCTCGACTGTACAAAGTAAGTAGTTCTGTTGGAAAGAGTGTATATAGATTTGGGTTCGTGAGTAAGAAATTAGCTTGATGAGATTTGACTTTTGAGTTGTAGAATTTGAAATACACGTTGATTTGAAGAATTTCAACATTCTACTTTTACGTTTAGATATTTACCGCAGACATTGAACATTGTGACTGACTGCACTTTTGACACCATGACAATCATGTTATTAGACTCTAAAATGTGTTATAAACTTACATGAAAAGGGAATACCGCAATAAAACATTAGTAATCTAAAAGATCTAAATTTAAATAACAATGTGTACCTTCTCATTGGCAAAACTGTAAGATTACAAAGACAAACGACAAACGCAGCAGTAAAAAACTTAACAAATTACAGTGGATAACTCGCTACTAATACTGCATCCTTTTAGCTCGAGAAAAACTCGTTAGACAATTAAAGCACTTTTATGTCAGACAAGAGTTCCAATGTACAGGTTCAAGTGGACAAAAAAGTATCTATCGGCAAGGAAAGAAAGGTGCGCGACTCTCGAGGTGGAAAACCGCGGATACTCTGTGGTTTTGCCTTTCCGCCGCTGCACACGCTGGAAAAAAAGGCGTCGGCGTTAGAGTCTCGGGATACATGGCGAAACGGGAAAAAACGAACGAGCATTTCCGTCGTTATGCAGGTGATTATTGAGATTGAGTGTGAACAATCGCGTCGAGTTACTTTTGTTCGATTGAACGGCTGTTGAATCGGTGAAAACTGGACAGATTAGAGTACAAACACCATCTGTGCGCCTAAGTGAAGTTTAGTATTGTAAGATGATGGAAAAATAATTGCGCGTATTAAAAAACAAACAGGTGTTTTTTTTCCTAAAAGTATAATATTATTTGAAGAAAAGTGTATATAATTAATTGAAAGATAAAAACAAGCATCTAATTCGTGTCAAGGCATAGGCAAGGGGTTATAATTTCTACTTAATACTTAGGTAAATCGCTTTAGTTACAAGGCTTTGTACGGTAATGTACTTATTAGAAAAACTAGGTACAGCATGCAAGATCGTTGGTATTTTCATTATCATACAAATATATCGAATGTGACATGAGGAATGAGTACTGAAGATGATGTAGAGGGTTATACAATGGAAATTTTAGTATGAGATGCCTAAAAATATTATCTGGAATTTCTAATCTGGTCGTTAAATGGAAAATACCCGGAATTGCAGAATTATTGATATTTCACATGTACTTTCTAAATTATCTAAATGTCTCGTCATTTTTAATCATAGTTTTGTAAAATATCGCGCATAACGTTAATTTCATTTTTATTAAAATGAGGGAAATTAACTAAATTACATAGGATCTAATGTGCGAAACCGTTTTTTTTTTTCGCAACGAAAACACCAGTTACGCATGCAGTCTAATCAAGTAATTTCCCTAGTCGACAACATTCATAATATTCTTTGATACGCCACACCGAGCCTCGATCCGCGGTAAAAATATAGTCGTCGTAAGAGAATTCAAGCCTGAACCATAATTAAATAAGACTTTCATATCATTGCTAATTTTTCGATGAATATTTTGAGCACCAACGGGACAATATTTTTAATTGTATCACATCCCTAAACAAAGAATTTGCTTACCGAAAGCAGAGTTTAATTGTCATTTTACAATGTTACAATAACACGAATATTTTCACGTACTTGCGACAAATTTTTATTATTAATACAAGTCATACTATACGTTATACGTTATGTTTATGCGTCGCATACGTAATGTACCCGGGTATCACTGCACGTATATAATATTAAAAAACCTTGTTTCCATGACTCTCATGGATTTCCTGTATTAATATCACGTACTGGTTTCCCTGCACTTTTTGCAACCGTATTCGATACAGAAACAGATCATTTTCACTGCAGAGCAAGACTAAAGGCATTCTAATTTTAAAGTAGCAGTCAGTATCGAATCGCTAAGTACAATCACGAAAGTAGAACAGATTCTGAAAAAGCGTGTTTGCATAATTGTTTTTCTTTTACGTTAAATCCTTAGTTTTATCTCGATTTGACGAGTAGTTGATTGTACAAGTTCGGACCAATCATTAATTACATTAAATGATATTTGTTTCTCTTTTCTTTCCTTGCAAATCTCAAGTTTACAATTTTTTCAATTCAATTCAATTTACAATACTGACGCATACAAAATTCAATCATCGCCCGATACTAATTACCACCACCCCCCCCCCCCCCCCCCCCCCCCCCCGAAGCCGATCATACGACGAAATAGACAAATCCGTTCTGCTTTCCATCGACGTCTGCCACCCAACTAAAATTACAAATTAAACCGGCATTAAACTCACTCACACGTGCCGATCCCTCCCCCGTCTATACAGCACAAGTGAATCCTTAAAAAAGAAAGAAGCAAAGAATAGACGAGAGGAATTCGCAGAAAAATCAACGCCGATATATGCGTCATTCGCACTCGACCCTGTTTTGCGATCGCGCGCGCGCGCAAACTAGGCGGGAAGCCAACGCGTCGATCCTGACCTGCATCTATATACGGGGATAAGCGGCTGTACACGGCTCTTGTGTGTATGTGTGTGTCTGTTGGAGGGGTCGCGAGCGAGCGAGAAGTGCCGCCGCTGCCGCGGCCGTAACTTTCCGCGCAATGTGACTCTTTTTACTCCCTCGCTTGCGGCAACCTATAAATGCTGCGGGTATATCGCGTGCGCAACTACTCGACTTACGTGATACTTTCCTATATATATATATATAGTTATGCACGTGGTTTACGTGTGTGTGTGAGTGTATGTGGGTGGCGATCGCAATGTCAGTGTCAACGAGGGAGAGTCGAGGTGAATATGTTTTGCTTCTTTTTTTCTCCCTCGTGTTATTGTGTGTATGTCGTTTATTTCTTTTTAGTCGTGGAAGTCGATCGCGTAGCGCAATATCAGGACTCAGAGAAAAGTGCGATGCACTTTTTTATTTTCAAGCTGTGTGGAGTTACGTTGCTCTACAATTGGATTTATACATGTATATAGTGTATTTTAATGCGAAGTTTATAGGGGGGATCCTTTTTTGCTGCAAAATATCGGCTACTTATTTCTTATTTGTACTTAATAACGGATGGCAAAAGTAAAACGGATTCAGTATGAAACGGTAAAAGTGCAGGCAAAAAATAGCAATCAAAGATTTCGTGTACAAATAAAACTTTAAGATGAAGGAACACTATACTGTAGTAAATATCAAAATATTATATAATTCGTTATTTTTCGAATGATTGGAAAGGCAAGTTATATATTACAAATTCAATGTTATCTCAATGATTTTATAAGTCCAGACAATTTTTGTTATTTCTTTTCTATACGCACAATAACTGATCAACGCAACAATGCAACTGTTCTACGGTAAATCAACCTTCCGTATACACATTTTTTATTGTTACTATAGAATCGATGTATAAAATAGCCGTACACGCCGGATCGGAAAAATAATTTAGCCGCCGATTACGCGCTACGTTGGATTTCCTTCTTCTCCTTTTTTTTTCCTCACCTCGCGCTCTTTCACTCTTTCACTTCCCTTTTCCCGTTATAAGGCCGCAGAGAGAAGTTAACGAAAGTGTTGCAAAACCTGATAATGCGTGACTCCTTTCTCGCGACTTCTTTTTTTTTCTTTTTTTACAGCTGCGGGTAATCGCGACGAAAAGCCGACGAGAAGGATCGATACGCGTTGTGGGCAAAGGTTTGTTGACACTGCCTCGGCTCTCAGCTCTGTATTGTTCGGCTTCGAGATTGAACATTTTTATGACCGCGTGACTTAACATATTGGCTATTGGTGAATTTATTGCTTTGCTTCAAACCTTGTCGTAAACAAATGTTACTGCACCGTTGTCAATATTTGATATTGCTTAAACTACGTAAACATATACCTATTATTTTTTTCTTTTTTTAATTTATCGTACTGCACTCCTTTGCACAATCATTGAACAATTAAAAATTTTCGCGTAAGTAGTAACAGATACTTTGCATAAACATGAATCCTATCGGACTAGGTATACAATGATAAATACTAATACTGCTCTGACGATCAACTTCCTATATATAACATTGAACTTGTGTATGATTTTACGCTTTGTTTTGTATATACCTTTCGGGTGACACTTGGTCGACGAAGCCGACGACCTTTTTTTTCGTTCCGTTTACGTTGAGCGAGGGCATACTACAAGGGGAACGATATTCTGTGTATTCAGCTATTACAATAAACATGTTTAAAGTCTGGGTTAGAGAGAGAGAACGCGAGTTGTACTTCGTGCCCCGAGCGAGCAATTCGCTTTTCTCTGTCGCGTATATATTTGTTTACTTGCGATCCGTGAGCTGCATTAATCTCGAGAATGTCAAACGTGTGTGGCAGTAGTTTATTTTATACACAAACAAAAATTGTTTAGTATATACACACTTCATACTAATTTGAAGGCTTATAATTGGATGTTAAATATTTTATTCAAGCCGAAATATTTTACTGTTCATGTATAAAGTAAACTGCATGCACTTGAGTGTATATTATTACTGAGTTTACTGGTTTACTGGTACCCAAGTACTTAATAACAGCAGATCATTTGAGTGATAAGCTTTTCGTATCTTACATTTAATTTCTCGCTCGAGACAGTCTGTCTAAATTATTTCTATATCTTACTATCAGACTCTCTACTTCTAGTTTATTAACTTATTTAAATCTAACAACTTTAACATCATATTTCTCTATTTCAATAGAAAACTGTTCTAACATTGTAATTAAAACTTTTTCTAATCTACAATTTTCGAATCTATTCACTTAATATTATCAGCAATCATTATGATAAGTGGATATCTTAATTGTGGCTTATGAATCAACGCTCGTATCATTGGAATCATTTGGAAATAAGATTACGAACTGGTTATCGATTTCATCATTTCAAATTCGCAAAAGTTTAATTATCACTCTTTCATTAATAAGAATCTTTTTACTAGGAAAATGTATTAAGCCAAGGTCAATGATAACCAAGATGTCCACTCTACAGTTGACAGAATGTAAGAAAGAGAACTAAATTTGACTTGAACGGCAATGCTCTAGAATCTCTCACCTGTTGGATTTGGGTGTGACGATGTCCCTCGTCTCGGACGTGTACTTCCTCTCGGCCCTGCCACCACTGAAGAGCTCGACGGTCTCGCGGGTGACGGTCTCGAGAAGTGGCTCACCGCCGCGTCGACCCTTGCTAAAGGTACGCTGGTCGGTTTTGCGAACCATCACCACCCTGGACAGGGGCTGATTGAACTCGTGGCCGTGCATCGTCGGTGGGATCATTGCCAGAGACTGCGAGAGCGGCCCACCGACCCTCGGCGATCTGCAAAAGTCAAAGGAGGCCGAATTTAAAGTATCGTTTAAAATGTTCGAATGGAAATATTGGTTTCAATTATAAATTTCCAAACGGCTTGATTGCCGTTTTTTAAAGTGGCATTCATAATTAAAATAATATAAGTTTCAATAAAAAGAAAAAAAACAACGAAAATAGTTGTTGTTGGATTTCTACGCAAATCCTCAAAATATTTTTTAAGTATTTTTTCCCTGTCCCTTAGTAATAAACAATAATTTATACCTAGCCTAAACCTTTGTACGACGATGTTTTTCCGAGACGTGCGTACGTATTTTTTCTTTTATGAGACGGATTAAGAAAAGTGCAGCGTCCAAAAAAAACCATCGAGACTCTTAGGTCCCTAGTGAAATTAAGCACACATGCGCCGCAGCTTGGCGGAAAGTCCGTCCAAGTACCTTTGGTGTTCGTGCGTCATCAGGTAGCTACCAAAATGCAAGCGCCCAAAACCTCGGGCCCAGCTTTTATGGCCTTGCAGCATCAAGCGGTTGAACTTGCAGTTTCAACAGTGCAGTCTCTAGAGCAAAGAACTCAAAGCGCAGTTGTCGAGCTGAACACTTCACTCGCAACTAACAACTTGTATTCATTTTTTTTTTTTTTACTTTAATATATTATTTTTACACTGCAGAAGTCTGCTGTCTCGTTGGTGTATTCATTTTCCTTTGAATCCCCAACAGTTGTCAATATTGCATTTTACATTTTTCATTACCAGAAATTAATTGAATGCTAATAATGTGTGACGAATAAATTTAATACTCATGCACATGTTTACTTGTCTTTGAGTTATAAAAATTACAAGAGAAAGGATAATGAATTAGAAGATATTTTTAAACCGTTAAGTACTATAGTCAGATCAGGACACGTACAACAAAAAATGTTTTCACTTTACGATAAATTTTTTGTCTAGCTCATAATGTCCAATTATAGCTTTCATGAAAGCTACAAATGTGAGTAGAAATTATTAAATATCTGGTATCGTAAAAATCGGGGTTTGTTGAACAATTATAGTACTAACAGTAGGTTATTACGTTTACTGAAGAGAATAAAGTTTGTCTTATAGTAACAAAGAAATTCAAGTTTTAAATTAATATAATTACTTATTTTAATGACATTTAAAGATGGTTAAACAAAACTTCGAATAAATATACTTGGATTCAACTTATTAATTGTTTACAATTTTCTTGAATATTTTACTCAGATATGCAATTAAAATTGAGGAAAAGTTCTGCACACCTGACTATATATTATCATACATAAGCTTAATATTTTCATAAATATACTTATTTCCTCCTCATCACAGAATCAAGCAACATATTTTTCTACCTATTTCTAAAGATATTGGAAAGCATATCAGTTTACCATTTTAATTCACTTTCTAATATTTCGCTCAAAGCGCCAAAACATACCTGCCCAAGAAAAGTACTATAATGACCCACCATTCCCCGACTGAAAATTGAATGTAATTAGCGGTCTGCAGCGATTCAATATATCGATTTTCCCGATAAACGCCCTTCTTTTTCACCATATAAGACTACCTCGTGCACTCTCCAGAAGCAATTTATCTCCATCTCCTCGAGCTATACACCCGAAGAGCAAAGAAAAGAAGCCTATCGAATTATTTACGATGAGGAAGCGTTATATTATTCCCTCTTGTTTATTGAACGAGGTATATCCAGAGTAATTGCACGTTTAATGAATTTCGCATGCCATTAATTTAGCCGACGCGACGCGGCTGATCGGCATCGCGTGCTCGCCGGCGCAATATAGCTGTAATATACTTGCACTTGTTCCGACTCTTATATATAGCGTATATGTATAGCATAGATACTAAGCGCGGTGGCGTTACGTAAGCGTGCAGTCGAACGCATGTGGCACGACGCGATGATTATTCCGCTGATTATCGTGCATACGAAATCGGATTGTCTTAATTCGCTCGACACGATACCCCCGCGCCATTCCCAATTCTGCTAATCAATCGAATGTTAAATATGCCACAGGATTTAAAAATAGTTTCGCGCGAGATTCGAGTGTGTGTCGGATGAATGGTATTATAATGTTATTCCCAGTGTCAGAAGTCAACTCTGTCGGAATAATTTCTGGAGAAGTCACGGGTCTGCCTGACTTTCTAAATAATAAGAAAATCCTATATATATGTATACGGTGCACTGCAGGCGAACTAAGTTCACTAGTCTCTTTGTTACACTAGAGTGAGCAAATTTATTCGGTTGGGAGGAGGATATTTTCTTTCGAGAAAATGGGACTAAAGCGCCATCGAAGTCACTGGGGATATATATATATATATATATATAATGGTACCCATTGTGACGTCATTCACCAATAGTAAATCGCGATGCTCTAGTTTTTACATTAAAACGAATTAATATTTACTACTATCACGAATCTTATATAGGAAATGGGGTCTGTGTTAAATGCTCATTGGGTGTGACTGCGGTAGTTTTTATTTTCATTTCAATAGCTTTAGCAATAAAGGTCAGA
Source organism: Megastigmus stigmatizans (assembly GCA_900490015.1). Taxonomy (NCBI): domain Eukaryota; kingdom Metazoa; phylum Arthropoda; class Insecta; order Hymenoptera; family Megastigmidae; genus Megastigmus; species Megastigmus stigmatizans. Next base: position 53,266 of record UELV01169235.1, on the reverse strand, counting down.
GTCATTTTTCTTTAGCGAGTAATAGTTTAATTTGCAAAACTTACTTTGGATTTATATTGGATCAAGCTCGTGATAAAATAAATTTCAAAAGTAGCTTTACGGTTAAAATGCGTAAACTAATAATAAAATTGACCTCTCTGAAATTATTTATTTGAATTATGTGCAATACTGTACACATACATGTCGTAAAACCGTTAGTTATCAACAATTTCCAGAAGTAAATGTAATTTTATCATCTTATCAACAGCGACTATAGCAGAGAGCCACTAACTGCACAAGCGCACCGCATAATAAGTTAATGAATTGGCAATTTCTAAAATTAACCGTGAAAAAAAATTCATTATCTCCAGGAAATTAAAAATTTCATTCAATCACACCTCGAACGTCTACAGCATTGACTTACTCGTCAAAACAACACTGTGAATCTTTCCATAAAAGAAAAACCATATCAAAATATCAGATTGTGCAAAGAATCACGTTGTTTGTGTAATGAATTACAAGATATACCAATGTCGTAAACAAAAGTAACAGGTAGAGGAGAACACGGCGCGTAGTAAAGTGCACAATAACGCAGCAGTTTGCTTTGCTTTACTTTCGTATACTAGCGTTTCCTTTCTAATAATTAAATACACTGCGCGCGAGCCTCCCGCAGCTGAAGTTCATGACTGAAAACTTTAACTTGCGAATGGCGCAAATATCATTATTGGTACGCTTGAAATTCGACATTTCACCGAAGTCACTTAGCTCGAAAACCAATTTTACGAGAGTTCTCGGAGCATCGTTCACTAATATTGTTTACAAATCAATAGTGGGGAAAACTACGTAGAGCCAATGTTTCGATCACAAATATTTTACAAACTCGCAAAGCCCTACGTATAATAAGCGAAGAGAGTCCACGATTAAAACCAGCTCCTCTCGCGATCTCTCAAGCACCAATGTATAACAAACTTACCAACAAATATCGCACAATCCACTCTCCGTCCGCAGCAACAAAAGTCCACTCGCGGCGGATGCACACTCGCGCACAGGCACGCACACACAACTTCTACTCCATCGTTCCCCTGCAAGCCGCAAAAGGAGCTCTCTCCCTCCCTCTCTCTCTCTCTTACTCCAACGAAAGCGAGTAAAAAGAACACCGTCCCCGATAACAATCGCTAGAGGAGTCAGTGTATACAGTATATATGTACAAGGGGTCGAGAGCGCGAGTGGCAGCAGCAGCAGCAGCAATCCGGATCGCCGGTACTATAATACAGAGTTAAGTCGCGATCGCGCCGGCGAGCGCTACGAGCGAGCGTCGTCAACTGAGCCTGTGTACAAACGAAGGAGTGCGCGGAGCAGCAGCTGCTCGGGGGCCTCTCGAGAGGAAGAGGCATTCTTTTCCCTCGGCCAGTGCGGCTACGGCGGCAAAGGCTGCGGCGGCGGCTATGGCGAGCTATGCACCGCCGTCGGTGCGGAGAGCCGGCCAATTAGCCGTTATACCAAGCGGGGAGACAGAGAGAGAGAGAGAGAGAGAGAGAGAGAGGGATGGTCGTTCTCGGGGCGTGTCGCCTTCGCGATAAGGTTCTCTCTCCTCTCTCTCTCTCTCTCCAGGTGATGTATTTTAACGTGGGTTATATTATATTGTTGTAAGAATGTGTGTGCGTGTGTGCGAGGTGCAGGATCGATCATGTAGGAGGTTGTGTGTATGACTCGGACGTGGGAGAAGCCCGAGGACGACCGCGGGGAGGAGTTTTAAAGTCGTTCCGCTGGGGATATATTGTTTCTATACTTACGCACTTTTTTTATCGTTTCTTCGCTCTGTACTTTTTTTCGTTCTGTTGGCTGGACGCATTTGTTACAAATATAGCTTTCTTGGACTTCTTACGAGTGTTAATTTCTGCGTTGGGTGAGTTTTTGTTATACGGAGCTGGTATGGATGGTTGCTTTGATGGATGGTTTTATTGAAGCTCGGGACTGTATCGAGGAAAATCGACGATTAGCATGGCACGCGTCGTAGCAGCTGCTGCTGCCTCGTGAATTTGTCAATGCTACGACGTTTTCAGGTATTACTGTGTTTGACATTCGCGTCGTCTCTTGTGTTATTTGAAGATAAATGAGCTATGCGTGTAAATAGCGAATTGCTCTATGAAGATTCATGGGTTTAAAGACGTTCTTCGACATTTCTAATTTGAACGCTAAACATTTATGAGTAAAGATCGTCGTATTATCATTATTTCTTTGAAGAAGTTTACATTTATATTTGAAAATTTACTTCAAAAGCAACTCGTATTTTCATGTATTTTTATCGTATCATATTATGAAGTGAAGGTAAATTTCTTAGTGCAAACCACTGTATACTTTTAACACAAAAGTGCACTCATTAGGGGCGAAGTGCGTTTCTTATTAACCCAAGAACGTACAATACTCCACACGATTGCAGAAAAATGTAATTAAAAGGTAAAAGATAAAATTTCATTACTACTGGATTTTTATATTCAATTTACAACTAACAATCAAATCACATCGACAAACAACAAACCTAACATAAAAGAATAAAAAACTGTAAAAAATGTCCTTGTCATAGATTACAAATAATCTGGCGCAAGAGAATAATAGAAGAATCAAGTTAATTGCAAAAAATTTCATTGAAAACACACTGCATTCGTCTGTCGTTACAAAACGCACACTATTTGTAAAATGAGGAAATCCTTTTAAATGCCTTATCCTAACGCTACATCACTTCCTAAACGCGTTACAGCTCAATAATCCACGGAATGTCCAAGAATCCGAAGAGGCCCTTGAAAAATCCACTCTCCATTCCACCCAAAGCTGCAGCCTACCCGTCAAAAACCCAACAACCATTCAGCCCGACAAAAGAGCCAAGAATCCACCAAAAACTCCCAAACTCTCGCAGCGCGAAGCAAACTTGTCAACCACCCCAAGCATCCGAGTCGCGCGATAAATTCGGAAAATGCACTCGATATTCCGAGCATGTCTCGCGCGCTCTATTCTAGAATCCACGGGTGTTTAGGGTCGCTGACTGCAGCGGCAGGCTAAGTCTCACCGGAGGAGTCGCGAGAAAAGCTGCGGCGGCGACTCTCCCGAGATTGATCGCGACGGATGTCCCTCGGAGACTGTATATACCCCGCGGCGGTGATACTTACACGAAGCCAAAGAGAAGCGCGCGAGTCAAGCGATTTCTCGGTCAGTCAGGTTGAACGTCTTCATCGGAGTTTGTGGCCGAGCGACCGCCTCGAAAGTGAATGAGTGCACGTTTCTTTCGTATCCTATGCACTGCACGCTTAGACTGCTTATAGTCGACGCTGCGATATACTGTTATTGATGAATGACTGCACGACGGTGCTGCTGCGTTTTATACCGTACGCACGAATCGATGGGAATTCGTGGAGTTTGGAATGTGCCATTGTTCTGGGGGGATCGAAACATTTTTTTTTCTTAAGCTATTACGAAATTTTTTAGATATATCTATCTATCGGACTTTATTAGAGCCGGAGATCAGAATGTATAAATAATGAGATTAAGATTCTAAGTAGAAAGTTACTTAGCAAGTATGATATCTTGATAAAATTGATATTTATTGCGACTGAATGAAGATTTGTTTTGCATATATGGACTATGTGTCATGGGGTATATATACGACTCCTTTTAGATTGTAGATTACCAGAAGGGAATGCGAATCTGAACAGTTAGGTGTTTTTCAGTTTTAAATCATCGCGCCGGCGACGAGCACAAAACGTCAATGTTTCTTCTCTGTTTCTTTTTTCACACTACAGCCGGAACTACTCGTTTTAAATTAGCTGTCTATCTATGTTCATATAAGATATTTATATAAATTCTAAATATAAGCTCATTTGAATATTTAAAATACCTATAACTGTATAGTTCATAAAACAATTGCAAGAAAAAAAATTTACAAGCATTAATCCTATAGAGAAAATGACTTAATATATATACCGTCGCTGAACATTCACAGAAAACCCGTGCACCAAGCCCCGCAATCTGTTCTATACAAGATTGCATTTAAATCCCATAGCCAACTGCTAAAACCCGTAGTGTTTCTTGAGAAAAAGGAACGAAAATCACCGCCGCGGTGAAAGAGCCGCGCGTCTGTAAAAAAAACATTATAATAAACTCGCGCACCTCCATGCACATTAATTGACAAGCATCACGCGAATCTGCACCCGCGCGCGCGTTCAACTTCTTCCGCTTATAAACTCTCCTCTCTCTCTCTTTCTCTCTCTTTCGATCATCATCACGCGACAGGAAAAGAAACACGAAGTACGAGAGCGAGAGAGAGAGAGAGACTGAGCAGCAGCAGCAGCAACAGCAGCTATGCAACCGCACTAGAGAAATAATAATAACAATAATAATAAGGTAGATGGTATGGTACGTTTCTCCGTAGCTGAAGAGTCAGGAGGCAGCGGCGGCGGTGGCGGCGAGTGTGCAGTACCGCTACTCCGGCTGACCGGAATCACTGCTCTGGAACAGCGAGCCTTGCGCGAGTATATATCCTATATACTAAGCGTCTAAGGAGGAGAGGGACTGCCTTGCTGCTACTGCGCTCGCTCGCTTGCTCACTGCTGCTTTGTGTATAATATATAGGTATAGGAGAGGCTCTTGGTGAGCGGCTACCGGCTGTTGTACACTTGGATGATAGTCGCATTGTACGACTCGGAGATGCGAGTATAATGTTTATGATGGGGATATGCGCGAGCCGAAGCGCAGACACGTGTTTCGTGTTTGTGGAAGTTGACGATGACGGGTGAGTGTCTGTGACGAGATACGCTGATGCGCGTCGTGATAGAAGATTGTTGAGGGATTGCATCCGTGTGTCGATCAACATTGACGATTGATTATTTTTGGAGAGTAACGCGAAATGATTGGTTTATTAACTTAAGTTTATAATGCGACGATTACTTTTTGAAGTCAACAACCAAACATCAAGGAATCCGATAATTTAATAAATATTATAAGTATAGATGATTAATGTTTCATGAAAATAAGTTTGATTTCTTTCAACTGAAAAAGTCCGACTGACCAATCATTATAAAAGCCTTATTTTAAAACATTCATAAAACTGTTTCTGAACATGTCTCGCAGAAAGTTGCAATTAACTGCAATTAGTAGCATTTGGAAACTGTATTTAATTATTAAATGGTCAGTGGGTACGTCGTCGTTGCGAGCGAAATTTATTTCGATTTAATAATTTCACGTGCACGCGTATGCAGAAAGAAAATTGCACTTATATAGAGAAGCGATAACACGTAAAAATAATATCTCGCGTTACGATCGACTCGCGATTCTACGATGATTTACATAAATGCGCGCGGCGCGCACTCGCCAGTGCTCGTAAATTTTTAATTGTAATTTTATATTAATCAATAATTCCACGCAAATTGATATCTAAATGAAACGAATTAGAAAACTATTACAGATCTAATGAGAATTCGCTATAATTCTTATTTTCTATCGCATCATGAATTCGTTTCCTACAGTTTCGCGTGAGAGTATCCACTTTTACACAGTATTCCAGACAAATTTATAGCTGGTATAAAATAAAGTTTAATTGATTTAAAATAAATAAAGCATAGACCTATAATGCGCACAAGACACAACAGCTTTTCAGCTTTCTCCCGCAGCGGCAAAGAGCGTAAAAAAGTGTATATATAATATGAAATCCGAAACTTGCACAGAAATCGCGGCGCATGAAAAAAAAAAAAAAAAAAAAAAATTATCCTCACGAGCTCCGTTCCATTTTTTTATTAAGCGAATTAATCGCATTGGAGGATCAATTAAAGTGCCATTTCGTGTATATGTGCTCGTCTCGGCCATGATATCGATTGATTTTTAGCGATTCCGCGAGTCCATCGCTTCTACGACCTAAATTCCACAACCCATCACAAAAAAGAAAAACGCCGCTTGGATCAATACCGATCTCGACTTCAGCCTGGAACTTAGTATACACTATGCTCGAGTGAAACACGCGAGAGAAATGCAGTGAGAATTCGCGCCACGCACGTGCGTACAATTGCGTGTGTATATATCTCGTGCCGACTTTAGCTGCGCTTCTCTTGCTCCTCGTGCAAGCGCACTGCACACGTGGCTCTCGAACGAAGCCGCCTGTTGTATAGTATTATAGAGAGAAAACGGTGTGTGCGCGCACGCCTGTCGCTGTGAATTATCCGTGGCGAATCGCTTCGGAATCGAGGGAAGAACAATTTTCTCCTACTTCTTCTTCTTCTTCTTCTTTCTGTACTGGATGAGAGCGAAAATCATCGTTTTGTAGTTTCTAAAAATAGACTATCAAGCGAGCAGAGCACCACGGGATCGTCGTCTATGTAATTATATTCGAGAGGAAATGCCTGTCGACTCGTTGTGATTCTTTCGATCTTGTTCTTTTCCTTCCTGCTCGTGTTTTTCGAGAGACATGAATTTGACGGATATGACTGAGTTTTATCGCTCTATTGTCGCGTTGCGTAGCGTGGTAACTTCTTTTTTTTTTTTTTTTTTCATTTGCGAAACGCGACCTTCTTCGATCTATTATGTACATTAATTTAGGAGAGAAATAATTTGTTGCGTAATATCTGTGCATATACACTGTTTATATTACATATACTACTGTGTAAAATTTTATGTTTTATGAAGTTACGTAAATTTAATATAAAATATATAATAAAAAATGTGACTGCATTTTTTAACGGATATTTATATTATACAGTAACACACCACAACATGTGCTACATGAATTAGTCAGGGTTCTTAGAAGCTGTAAAAGTTATGCACAATAATTCTCGGTACGTAATTGATATTAAAGTTATTTAAATTCTTCGGGCTGATTGAAAGAAGTATTATGGCGTATTAGTATCCTATTCCAGACTAAGCTCGAGATAACATAATTATATGTTGATCAAGCAAAATTGAACGTTCACATCTCTATAGAACGTGCAGCCTTACCGTACCTGACCCAATTTACTTATTGCACACGAACATTTACTACACATATTTACTTTAACGTTATTATTTGCGATTATCGTTTATTTAAATTATTCCGCCAATATTTCTGTAAACAGTAGAACTCATTCAATGCGCTCCGTTCGCGTAAGTATACATTCGGTTGCGAGTATCGGGTATAGACCGAGTAAAAGGAGTGGAAACAGATAAGACGGAATAGTACGGCAAAGGAGAATGACCTAAAAAGAGATGAGTTTCAGTGCACAGTTCTAGAAAGTCGTCGTAAATGTCAACCCTTGCATTCGTTGAATCGCTAACCATTACAGTCAAAGTGCTAATAATTTCAGTTTTTTATTTGGATCTGTTAGCTTTTCGTAATTTTGACAGTTTTTATGGATTCGATAGGGAAAGGGAGATATCCTCGCATTAAATATTCTCCAAATGACGAAATATAAATCGATACATCAAAGATAATCGTCACAGCCAATATATAACAATTACCATTTAGCAAATGTATCATTTTGCAAATCATCAAATTGAATAAATACTGCAGCATCGAAGCAATCGCTGATATCCAATTGCTATATACACCTGCACCTACCTTTGTACATATACAAAGCACGGCAGCAGCACCCAACAATTACGCAAGATTCGCTACTCCTCGTCATATCTCGCGCACATAATCATCGACCCGTACACACGCATATGTGATGTGCACGCCAATGCTTCCTCTATACGATAGTTTTTTTACGATTCCCTTACACACTTGCACACACTCGCGCGCGCCTATATGTATATCTGGGTCATTAAATTACGTGATGCGCGCCGCGTTTCGAGATCCGCGATCATCGTACATATACACTGCACAGACGTGCAAACTACGCGCTAAACAGGTATGTTATATATACACGTGTATGTGTCGACGCTGTTGTCTGACCTCAGCGGGGGTCGAGGTGGAAAGACGATAAAGGGATTTTAGAAGTGGGCGACCGAGACGCGTCTGTATATGTATATATCTTGTGCACACAAACGACGCTTGAGCACGTCGCGCACGTGACCGGCAGATGAGAGTTAGCGAAATGTGTATTACGTGCACTGCGAGCTTTGCTTGCAATTGTTCAAGCCTAGACGAGGAATATATTTTCGCCTCTGCTTGGGTTTTTATCTGTGTTTTGCAAGAGAGTTTTTGAGGTCGCCGCGGGAAAGTGTATCGTACGAATTTTTTTCCTCGGAGGGATGGAGGCGTAAACGTTTCTTTGAACCAAATAATTGGGTTCGCTGTTTCTTGTGCTTCGTTCGTTTTTTTTAGAGAGAAGCTGGTTTTACGAAGATTGATCTATATAGGATTTTTAGAAATGCGTGTAATCATGGTAAAAGCTTGTGATTTTCTGGTGGAATTATACCAGTTGAGTCTGTTTCGGCTATTTGTTATAGTATTGCGCGAGAGATTAAGGAGGTTCTTGAACTCTGAACACGAGTTGATTGAAAGAAAAAAGAAGAAACTGTAAATCATGCTGCATAATTAGCCAATTCTCGAAACGTGTTTATACGCAAAGGTTACATTGGCCAGTAGAATCCATTGAAATGAATTCAGCAAGTTGAATATGCTACGGTGTTTAATTATAAACGATTACTTTTTTATTTTGTATCCGGTAAATATTTATAAGCCTATTTATAAAGCATTGTTTAACAAAAAATTGCCAACCCTATCTTGACCATTGAATTTATTCTGAATGTCGAAAAATTGTAACCCACGTCAAAGTCACATTAATTGATAAAATATTACATCATAGTCAATTATACAATATTTTCGCAGTCAGCACCCTTTGCACATATATATTTATCATTTTGTAACGTAATCACGATAAGCAGAATTCAATAATATATATATATATTATTCTTATTGAATAATATGCCTATATACGAATTTCGTAACAAAAGTATACATCGCGTGTCCCGATGGCATCTCATTATTTACCCATAATATACGCTCAGGCTCGAAAAGCGAAAAGAATATTATCATACCCATCAATAAAATTCTAATAGCATTGCTCACTTTCTATATTGAAATCCAAGCCCGTACAAAAATATACATTATAATTTATATCTGTATTGCACTTTAGCCCTGTTACATGCAGATATACCGATTTAAACATCGCGAAGAAAAAGAAAAACGTACACGCAAAAACCGTTAAAGGTAAACTGTTGAGAATCATCATGGGTTGCTCGCGAGTCTCGGCGATAAATTAAACTTCAGGTGGCTGGAGTCACGCGGTGTATATAATAATAAATCCGTGCGAAAAGAATCGCCGCCTCGTTACGAGGCCTCCAGAGATATTCCTCGCTTAATACCACATCGTATAATATAAATCCTTTTGCCAGCTCCGCGTTATAGTGTGCAGATAACACCGGAGTGACAAGTCTTATAGTCTGTGCACGAGGCGTCGCGAGCGCGCGATCGTGTTAAGAGTAACTGACAATTTAGTGTCGGCTCAATAGCGAATTATTATGCGGATTCGCGGCTCTCGCTCTCTCGACAGCGGAGGCTGCTGCAGCTGCACTTTCGCGCTTCACGTCCATTGGAATTATACGAACACGCGAGTCGCGCTGCACATGGAATCGATCGCGTCTTGTGTCTGCACTGCACCGGCGGTTGCAACATGGGGGCAATTAAATTTTCCTATCGGGATATATATGCCGGGGCTGCTGCGCAGCTCTTTCATGTTTTGATTTCAATAGGCTCAAATACTTGAATGGGATTTGAGGTACGAGCTGTGTGGATTGAAAAACAAACTTACTCGATTCATTCTGTATGCGTTGAATTAACGATTCTATGATTGGGATGGGTTATCGAGAAGCGCAGCGAGTGGGTGCGATCGTTAGATTGAATAAAGTGTCCATCATTCGAGATGATAGCTCTCTCATTAGTTTTTAGAAATTCAATACGAGCGGGACAACAATAATAATTCCCGTTTTCCAATCATTCGAATTACGAATTTATTGGGTTTGAATGTACTGTTACGTAATACTTTGTAACGTTAGATTTAACGTGAAATCTAATTTCGTGTCGTACTAGTATAAAGCATGTCGACTGTCAAAGCCCATGTACAGGCTATTGGATGCGAACGCTGTATATGCGGTCGAGCTTCAAAAGTCAATAACCTTAAGAAGTCTATACCATGCGCGACTCGAATAAGAGACATCCAATTTATTTCACAACTTTCGTATATCGTGCACATTTTCGATGTTGCGCAACTATATGTGCAAGTTCGATTTTCCTTAAATCCTCTGTTACGTAATAGCTATCGTTCCATATAATAGACATACCCATTCTTAACTGCGAGTAAAAGTTCAGCATAATTTTTTGAAAACTAAATATATTTATCCTCCCGTCTGCAAAATACAAATAAGCGCTAACATAAATATTTCGCTAACAAATCAAACGAGTATTTCCCGATTGCAGCGCACGTCAACCGGACATTTATACAAACAGCAATCGAACGTGTTTACCTTATATATACGCGACTCGTAATTGCCAAGTCTCTCCAAACACGAATTCATAAAATTCTCCGCGCTAATCCCTCCAGAATCAACTGGGCAACAAAAAAAAAGTAGATTCCTATACTTTCCTGATTCCACGCGCGATCGATAAAAGCGGCTTAACGAGATGCCGTGCGCGCGCGGTTATACACATCGGCTATGGGGAATTTCGCTTCCGCGTGTGTGTCCATTAAAACAAACAGTTTGCGCGCAGCGTTATAGCGAAGATCTGCTGACTCGCGATGAATGGGCAGCAGTAGCAGCAGCGAGATATCGCTATGGGAGGGCAATTACCCGAAGGTAGCAGCAGCAGCAGCCCATCGACGCACAATGTATCCGTAATGACGGATGATTAGCCGGCGGCGAACGGACCACTTGCGTAAGTCAGCGCGTAGTCTCTTGGCTCTCTCTCTCTCTCTTTCTCTCTCTTTCTGCGCCTATTGTCCGGTTCTCCAAACGAGCTTATGTATAGACTATAGTGCCGCCTTTGCGTGTCGTCGCACTTTTTCGAGAGACAGAGAGTCAGTGCCACGAGATATAGCGGTTTGAGAATCCCTTCGTGGAATGTTTTAGAGTGACGATGCTAATGTAATTAGTTGCGATGAGTTTTGATGCACGATCTTAGGGTGTACGAGTTTTGAAAGCTTTTTTCATCCTACATTCTTTCCTGCAAGACCATTATTTCATTGCTCTGTTTTGCGTGAAGATATTTTGCTTATGTCATTATATTTTGGACATTTGATAAAAATAATTAAGTATTTGAATTGGGAAATTTGCATAAGTTACAACTTATCTCGGAATCGGCAAGGGCATGGAGAAAAATTAATTATTTCTACATTATATTTTATTCTATTTTTAGCTATACTTTATGCATGATTATAAAATCTGTTGATTTACGGTTCTGTGAATTAAACGACATGAGAGGCAAGGAAAAAATTCAGAAAAAAAGAACCTGCGCATCGTGTATTACGAAACACTTGGTTTTTACTGCATGTGCGCTCTGCGAAAATATTTAGTTTGTAGAACATTAGCAAATCCGACGTGCTATAGGATAAAAAATTAAAAAATTGCGATGATTGCGTCACCAAACTAAATTACCGTAATTTTGCATGCGAAACTACATGTAATCGGCACTAAAAGCAATGGGATTTTGGTGAATTATCGATTTTGGAGAGAAATAATTTAATAAATTAACTCTCGTTCTCGCGAAAAAGACATTATTCAAGCTTAAAAATGGGTTGATTAAGAAATAGGAAATACCACAATTGCATTGTCGTTTTACGTCTGTTTGGTACGATCTTCTTCAAGTGCGAAGAAAAAAGTCAAATGACACTTCGAGTTTACTAACTCAATTTGCACTAGAAGGTGATAAGAGGCTCGGTCATCCTCTCCCCCCCTCGTTTGTCCCCTTTCTCAAGCAAAAAAAAAAAAGAATTATCCTTTTTTCAAAGGTTGCGAAAAATCTAGCTGTTGCGAAACTCGTACAAATAGCTTTTTATATATATCAGGTAAGTGACGTGTGCCTTTTGTAATAAAAGAATTACAATAGGTTACAAGGGAAATAATTGCCGGATTGAGAATTTTATTCATTTCAAAACAACTAATGTAAAGTTGTACAAAATATATTCAGTCATTTACCTTGTACTTAATCCACTGCATTTTACTAACTGTGAAGTATTTAATTTATAGAACATTAAAGCTTTGGTTTAACAAAATTCGCAAATGCCCACACCATCTGGTTAACTTCGACTGCAAAAGAAACTTTTCGCAAACAGTCAATTAACCTGAAGCATCAAACAAGTTTAATTAATCGGTCTCCTAAATTACTTTAAAAGAAGTTAAGTCGGTCCAGCGTCACGTAACGTCGTAAAAACCGTTTTAACTCGCGAACCTCTCTATCAGCGAGATTTCATCTGAGCTTCGCAGGAAAGAAAAATAAGTTGGATCTGTTGAGAACTCGGTGTGCATGTGACTGCACAAAGAAGGAGATACTTTGCACGTCAATGAGAAATATTATTATAAACGAAATTACACACGAGTTTAAAAGCACCATTAGGATCCAATCTAATCAGATCGCAGTTCTACATTTACAAGCGAGCAAAATTATTTACTCCTTTTCGTAAACTTAGGAGGTGTTACGTACACATAACTGCCGAGCTTAATCGCACTTTTATCCAGATCCTGCCTTCTACATTTTAGCATAATTACACGAAATTCAGAGGCTTAATTAACCAGTACGATTCGTGCGAGAGTTATTTTTAAAGACTCTCGTATACCACGTCCAGTGCGTACTTTCTCAACTAAAATCTAACGATCTCGCGCGTGCGCGAGCTCTAACGAGCTGTTATAGTACACTCTTCTCGTGGGCCCTTTCTTCGTCGTTAAAATTCCGTCGGGCGCCACTTTCGAAAAGAGGGAAATAGAGAGGAAAAACAGTGTGCGTATAGCAAGCCGTAGACACGCGCACGGCATGGAGATTTTATTATTATAAACCACGCGACGTCGTCGTGGTGCAGTGTATGTACGCAAAGCGATCGGGTATAATAGCATCGGACGGATATGCGCGGATGGTTAGTCTTCAAGGCTTGAGCCTACCCGACAGCTGACAGTGCGTTGCGTTTGTACAGTGCTGCGTTGTTATTGTTATGCGAGCGCACTTGCCAAGTTCATGGTGTGTCTCGTCGAAGGACAGATGTAATGCACTCGCGGGAATTTTTCAGCGGTGACATTGTAAAACGGCGAAATCGGTCGATATAATGCGCACCGTGTGCTTCCGAATCGATTAGAGATTAGAGATATTCTAGCGATATTGCCTTTGACTGTGTGACTAAATATACTTTTAATATTCGTTAAAATTTATTATTTCCATTTTTTGGTATTGTAACGCACTTGTTTTCTTATTTTTAACGATGAATTAATAGAATGTGCACATAGCATTACTTGGATGTACATCTTTTCAAATTAAATTACTCTTTACGCTTCTCTATAAATGATTTATATTTAAACTTGATTTCATTTGAAGTTGCCGCAGTAGCAAACGCATTTAGTTATAAAGCTACAGATAAAAAGTTATGTCATTTGTGGGATAATAATTCGTGTGCATTTTACACAGTCATGAGTCATTTTCTACCATTACATAAATTCACGTGTTAATTGTAAGTAATTTGCCGGCACCACAACAAATTTCACACGTTTCCTGTGCATACCTAACTTATGTCTGCAAATTACTAAAACATATAGGCACTCGTGATGGCAGCAATTTTGAAATTCATAATTATTTAATCTAACGTGTTATAATCATAGTTCAAAAGTAAACATCTCAGACACACAGAATACTGCAAATTTTCAAATTTCTTCATTGCGTAAATATACTTGATTACTATTCACTTTCTCAAGATGCCGATCGTACTTTTTTTTGTTCTTCGTACAACTTTCTATAAATTTTTAATGAAAATTAAAAGATTTCAGAAATGTAATCCTTAAAAATAATTAAAACTGTAATAGCACTTATTGAAACAAAATACACAATTCAGATACCACGCATATTCTCGAAAGCGCGGCTTCTATTTTTCTTGCGGTAGCTCGTGTACACCAACGGTACTCCCACGTAAATATCTGTCCGAGAGACGCAGTTTGCATCGGGAATAAAAGTAAACATCCACAGGATTTTTCATTCCGGAGCCCGAGAAGATAATTGCGAGATGGCGAAAGAGTGGAAAATCATGTTTCATGCCAAAGCCGGTAAATTATCAGTGATGAGTATTTGCTGCTACTGCCACGTGCGTTGGCTTGACTGTGTAATCGGTATTCATGAATAATCATTTCAATATTTGTTTATAAATTCAATCAGCCTAGTAATTCTTCTAGCTAATTATTCTATTATACATTCAAGCTGTAATTATTATAAGTTAATAAATTATCAGCTTTATCGCTAAATAAGAAACGCATATTTTTTGCAAACAATAAATCTTACAAGTACTACGCACAAACTTCTACTTTTATCAAGTAAGCGCAGCTATCAGTTCCTATCTCAGAAAAGAGATAGTCCCATCGAAGCATATCTATGGATTCCCTTTTACAGTTCCCAAAATATATCTTTGTAGAAGGCGCGACCGACCCAGTGATCCTCGTCAATCGTCCAACCGTCGATTCGGCTAGTCGTCGCACCTTTATTTCTTATCTCGTAAGCCCCTGAGATCTGGCAATATCTCAACGACCCCATATCCTCCCTCAAACTCTCAGCGAAAGTATCACTGGATAAAACTTATGGGGTCTTTCACTTCCGTATATACATAGTACGACGACGCTACACGGGCGCGGCTTTTAACGATGCCCCCATTTTCACGCGGGTAAACGATGCCACACGTGCACATGCGCTCGCCGCTACGGACAACTTTACTGCGTCGCCGTAAATTATGGCATCTTCCCGTGAAAGTATCGATTTTTATTCTTTCGATCGGCCCACACGTTGACGCCTGCGTATATACCATACATTATACGTACAGCAGGCAGTTCATCTCTGGATTATATTTTGGAGCGGTTGTACCTGGCCTGGAAAGAAAGCAGTTTTTGCGCGCACAAAGTTCCAGTACGGTAATTAGGTTTGCTGGATACGAATGATGGTCTCTGGATTTTTTTTTCTCGTTCGCGTCGTAATGTGGACTTTACGAGGTTGTAAAGACCAGTTGTAAAATCATTGAAAAATATAGGAATGGATTTGATTTTAGTGCGCAAAATTGGTTTTCTATAGTACGTGGACGTAGAAAGGAGCGCGGATTTCAATTTTCAAAAAAATATTTGGCGGATAGAATTTCGTCTTTGGTGTCTAATCTCGGTGCGCAGATTGTTAGCTCTCCTAAGCGCGATGTGGGAGTGTCGGTAATTTCACTTTGAGAAATTCGTAAGAAGGGAAACTTGATATTCTCTCCGCACCGAGAGACAAAAAGATTTCGACATTGCGATTAAGTATTTCGCAGTGGCGAAAAAAAAGAGTGAAAAAAAAATTGCAGGATCCTTTAAAATAGTATCTTGCGCAACACACTCGTGATTAGTTTCGGAAACTTCAACACTTTCGGCCGCTGAATGAAAAAAAAAACTCGCATTTTCTCACATCATCACAAAGCAATCAGCCTTTATTATTCCAATTTCAAATTAATCACGCTTAATTCGGTTCTAATCTCATAGTGAAATAAAAGCAAATTCGAGTTTCTCCTTTTCTCCGAAATAAAGCCCTCTTACATAAAGAGAGTCATTCCTATTTACCGCGATCGACGAGGTTAAATAAAGCCATAAAAATCGCGAAATTCCATTCGATTTTCGTTCCCAAAGAGTCCTAACTATCAGCACCTGGAACTAAAATTGCTTTCTCTACGCCACTACGTGGGGATTATCATGTTTACGATCGGGACGGATCACGGACGGTCCGAAAAATCCGAATAACAAAGATTGCAGTGGCGGCGGCGGCGGCGGCGCGCCAGTCTTTTCTATCTGTAATGGTATATCATGGGCCTCTCTCTCTCTCGCGCGGGAAATCGATTAGTCGATCATCAGCCCCAGCTCCGATCGATCAAGGCGTAAATGGACTTTATGAGAGCTGCGCGAGAGCGGCAAGCGACTGCACCAGGTATTTATTACCTGCAAATAACAGCCGTCCACGAGATTCAGTGCTGCGGAGTTTGCAGTTTTGTTTTTTGTTGTTTTTTTATCTCTTGTCTTTTTTTTTTTTTTTTTTTTTTTATAAAACGGCCCATAGAGAGTCTTTTCATCAAGTTCATGGCCACGCGGCAGCCACGATGCATCAATCTACTCCGTCCGGACTTCCTTTCGAGACCTTTTATACAGTCTGGTCTTCTTTTTGTGCATTGTATGCGAGCTTTTTGTCTTTCGCGCTGCGGACTTTGGTTTTATAACCGCTTTTTAATGACCGACTAAAGTTTAAAGGTAGAGTAATTGCTACGTATAAATTTTGGGTCGCAATAAATGTTACTTTGGACTTTGGGATAAAAAGTGTATATACGTGTGCACATTGAATTCTGAAACACTTGGGCCGGCGGCATTGAGGATAAGACGATATATATATATATATATATCATTTTTAATTGAATACGTGTTTATTTTTTAACAAATTGCACACACGGTGCTTCGATATGATTTACTTCGGCGATGTAAATATATTGAAATAGGATCCTTTTCGTACGCGTTGCGAGCCAGCAATCATTGAGTTTACGAAGCTATTATAATTTACTAACGAGCGAAAAACACCGAGGAGACAAAAAAAACCAGACAACAATCGTAAAAACGTAGCATATAAAATCTCAAAGTTCGCGCGATCGTCATCAATATTACTCGACCCCAAACTACATTAAACACCTATAACTCCTAATTCTTCCATCCACTATACAACGTCGACAAATAAAACACAATTCACGGATTGACGCGATTGGCTATGGCGCGTACCGAATTGAAAAACACCATTACCCAGCAACTCAAACACAAACTTAAAACGCCAATACATACAAAACATAATGGACCTTCGCGTCGCAATTTCCTTCAAAACGAGCGGAAGACGACAGACATTGCGCAACAGCACGACGACGCGTCTTCTTTCTTTTGTATACCTTCATTCTCACTTGGGCGAGCTTATTAACCGACGGACAACATCCGGAGGTAGGGGGGTCCGACAGAGAGTGGCGCGGTTTTCGTATATATCGAAGCTGCCCTGACGTCGGCTTAAACATACACAACGCAGGTTTGCCGTATCTGTGTGTGCTCTATACTCTTTTGTACTTTTCGAGTGCCCCCGTGAACTCTTTATCGCGGGGATAATTAGCATTTGAGCGCCGCTGGCTGCCTCTTCTTCTTCTTTTTTCCGCAACGAGCGCACCGTGTTCTTTTGTTCATTGTGTGTCTACTGAATCAGTATTCCGGGTGTACTCGCTCGATGACACGTGCTTTTACCCGAGTTTTGTGCCTGTACACAGAGTCAAAGTGGGCTTTGCGCAAAAGTGGGATTTCTTTTGTTTATTCACCTAACAAGTATCGCGCACTCGATATCGTCTCGCCTCGAGAGATGCACCTTATAAATTAAACGATTGACTCGAATTCCTGAGTCTACACAATTTTTGCTGAGATTTTTCGCACCAACTATAATTGCGCGTATTGCGTAAATTTATAAAATATTATACCGATGATTTTTATGGAAATAGTCGCGCGAACCTTTCTAATGGTGATCGCACCCAAATAAGCGGCAAATCAAGAAATTACAAGTCAAATTACCTTCAGCACAAGCGCACGAATCAGCTAGCCACTTACATATATACAATTTTCATCCTTGCCGAGTATTTCGCCCGAGCTGTATATAATAAAAAAAAGCACTTCTCTCCCAAGCTCTCGATATCTCGCACCCACTCGAATATTCCACAAAGCGAGAACATCGAATTACCATCCGAGAGACGCGGAGCGTCTATCCATTAAGCAGACCCTTCCCTCACAATGCAATTTTATCGTAAAAATGGCACACCAACTGCAGTCGCGCCTCGGGCGCAAAACCCATATATATATATAATCCAATCTACCACGTGGTGTACATATACATATACATGTGATGCACATATTTCAGAGCAAAGTCTCGCGCTGCATGTATTATAATACCGCGGCGGATTCGAAATCACCGTGATATCAAACTCTCTTAGAGAATCTTAGAGCGGCAATTACATTACCTCGCGAGTCTCCTCCCTCTCTCTCTCTCTCTCTCTCTCTCTCTCTCTCTCTCTCTCTCTCTCTCTCCCTCCTGTCTATATAATTGTGGGACTGTGTATGAGAGCAACAAGAGAGAGAGAGAGAGAGAGAGAGAGAGAGAGAGAGAGAGAGAGAGACGGGAAAAAAGTGCACCAGCTGCCAGCGCGGATAACGTGTATATACCCGCGGTTAGAATCAGCACTTTCGCAACGCGGAACGGTCAGCGTTTGTCTTGCTGACTAGACGGTATACACACGAGGCCGCGTTTGTGTTTCCCAATGATAAATGCGCCTATGTGTATCGGGCGAGGATTCGTTGCGGCTGGTTTCGGCGCAAACTGAATGACCAAGTGCTTTGTGCTTGCCTGTACATGCTTTTGCTTTCTTTGCACTATACACTTCACGGCTATATTTGGGTGTCTAAAGGTGATTGCGATTGTCTGTGCGTACGAGATCTAATTATACTTAATTTACTTTTTATGATATGTATGCGCAACTAATTGATTTATGAAAGCTAAATATTTTTACGCCGCGACGTTCTTTCAGATAACGCCTGCACTTAACCGTAATTGTATTCTTGGAATGCAAAAGTTTCAAGGATCGCTGTTAAGGCATTGAAGAATGATAAGAAGTGGCGGCTTCAGCTTATCGTTAACTATTATGTATGATTAAAGCACTTTCTCAGTTGACCCACATACTTCTTGTATAAGTTATTCGAAAAATTGAGTCGCCGAGTTTTTAAGGATATATGGTCAGTGGAGTATTAATGGCTGTTGAGAGAGATGATAAAGAAATAGAATTGAAGGATTTCTATGTCTTCTTTTTCTGCAACAAACACTCGTGGGAATGACTTAGTAACAGCAGAAAAACAGTACAAGAGTCAAATAAGAAGAAAAAGAAAATGAGAGTTCATTGTATTTAGCAGGCAATTATCACACTTGAGGTTCTAATGTTACACCCACGGTTACGACTTTTTTATGAACAATGAGGTAGTATTGCACTAAAGTAGTCATAATTATACCATAAAATAGAATTATGCAGATTTTTAACCGCGAACAATCGCACCATTTAACAAAATCTCGCAATCCATGGATTTCAATTTTCTCACGAGCCGTGCAATATATACATGACTTATAGAGCAACTGTAACTTACAATACAGCTTAGCGTGTCAAAAATTACCGACCTCGATACACTTGCATCCCCTAAATCGTTACGTTACGCTAAATCAGTTCGCATATCCGAGTTCTTACGAAAAACATCACCAAGTGCACCATACGTAAATCCATCAGTATAACTCGGGTCCGGCGAAATTGAAACGAGCAGAGAGGAAGGAAAGCGCGCGCTCCCATAAGTAAAAAAGACAAGAAAAACCAGAAACGAAAGACGATGGATACGCGAGAAAAAGGAACGACAGCAGCAGCAGCAGCAGCAGCAGCAGTACGTCATCTTGCACACGAAGAAAGGGCGAGCGCAAAATCGTAAAATCGCCTGTGCGTATGGCGCAGCTGCACGCGTCACACCGAACTCTATATAACAGTGTATAAGAGCGAGCGCTGGGAGAAAGTGACGAGCGGAAGGAAACTTTACTTTTTCCGCATAGCGGCATAGCGACGTTTTGGCCTCGAGTTTTAGGTGCTATATGCTCAGAGGGAGCGAAGTGCTGTATGTGTACTGCGGATTTTTGGCTCGGAAATACTTGCGTGTAAAGACGTCAAACGTTTGAGTATGACAAGGGCTTTAATAGCTTCTAAATCGTTCGGATGCCTATCGTGTTATTATTACATCCAAATTCAGTAATTGTCATTTATTTTGTTAATATTCTACGAACACACAATTATTGCATAAATAATTAGAACGAAATATAATAGTTTTCGGTGTACTTTTATTTGCATTGAATGTATATTGCGTTATTTGCTTAGTGCTATCGTAGCTTTGGCGGAAGATAAAAGTAGTCGCGTCGGAACTTTTAAGCTGTATATAACCGGTTGTTTAACCATTAATGACATATATATGTATAATGTATTTGCTTAGTGATTTTAGAAACAAAAACTTTGATAACAGCCCTAAAAAGTCTATTTTTTGCTCTATTTCATCATTTCGCTAGAAGTGTTATCAGAAGTACGATTCTTAAAGTGTATTATCAAAAATTGTTGAGATCCTGAGACTTACTAATATTTAATAGTACGCGAGAATCATAAAATCAATTCGTTTTTCTTAAAGAAATGAAATTATATGTTATTCTCCAAATAATAAAATTTTATTTACCCCG
Organism: Megastigmus stigmatizans; assembly: GCA_900490015.1. Lineage (NCBI taxonomy): Eukaryota > Metazoa > Arthropoda > Insecta > Hymenoptera > Megastigmidae > Megastigmus > Megastigmus stigmatizans. The sequence goes on along the minus strand of UELV01169235.1, from coordinate 32,769 downwards.
TGGAAAAAGTTTCGATATACAATCTATGGTTGGATAGTTTAGAAAAAAATTATCACTTACTTATACGTACATAATGTCTATAATTTTCTGCATTTCAATTATCTTAATTTTAACTCCTATTAAATTAATCTTATGTAATTTTGATAAACTCTGAAATTCTTGCATAATCGTAGAAAGTGAATTCATGAGTGCGGCTTTTAATGATCAATATCATCTTTTGAATAAGGTTTAAGCTTGCTTACTTAAAAACAGCTTACAAGACTCAGATATAAATCCTATACATTATACTAGAGGTAAACGTTAAAGTATATAATACTTAACGTTTTAAGTATATGATTTGGGCAATATAAGATTATATTTTCCTAGAAAACGATTCCAAATCTATGTGCATTTCGTTATTTACTTTTTTACAAAATCATAAATTCATTATAATTATTAAATTGCTATAGTCGTTAAAATATTGCAACTACATGGAAAACGTGTAATCTTTTACGCCTTTCTTAATCTTCAATCAACTCGAACTTTGCAATCGAAAGGAAAAAATGTCGGAGAAGTTCATTTACATAAGCTTGACTCATTTAACGTTCATCCAAACAAATACCTTACACCTGCAGTCTTATCTGCAGTGAATTTCATTATTCGCTGCACAAAAGAATTCAGAGTCAAAGAAATCCACCCTCGTGGTGTAAACAAAAGGTTACGGAGCAATGCACGCGTTTCGCCGCACGCTAATTATCAATCCAGCGTAAACACAAAGCTACGTATAACTACCCCTCACGGCATTTCCCAAATGACACATTCGCAACAACGAAAGAGTCTCGCTTACCTCGTGGAATATCCGGTCCTCGTAGGCGGTTTGGAGGCCATTGCACTTTGGCGCGCGATGCAGCAGCGTTCCGGCTTCGATCGATTTTCCTCTTCTCTCTATGCCTCCCTCGTTCACTCTCTCTCGCGCTTGTTTTCCGGAAGCTTCGCTGTAACCCCTCGGCCGTAGTGAGAGACGACGCGTTTTCAAGACGAGGGTCGTCGCGTGTTATTCCTCGGCAGGCTGCAGGAGCCGAACCACGTCAGCATCCTTCGTTCGAGGGGGTGAAAGAGAGATGTAGTAGAATGGAGAAATTACGCAAGAATCGTATCGGAGCTTCCGAGATGGATTCATACACGTGTGTTATGGATGAAGATGTTTTCTCTCTTTTGAGGGGGGGGCAAGTGAGAGTTTTCGTTCTCAATGGAAAGAAGGTAATTGGATCGGACGACTTTATTGATGCTGCCAGTTCTTGGGAGAATGTATAAAAGTTGGCGAATTTCTGCTTTACCGACCGAGATTTGACTGATAAATGTGCGTTTCGAAAAGGTATAGAGCCTCGAGATGTAATAACGTAGCTTTTGACTGGAAAACATGTTTTTCTCTAATAATTTACCAAAATTGAATTTCGAATAGAAAAAAAAACACTGTATTCTATTAGCAAAATAAGTACAATATCTATCATTATATTAAATACAATTGTTATAGAATTTTAAATTATATTTTGTAATAGAGTTAGGAGATATTTTTTAACTCATTCGAAATCTGTTAACTATTGGTGCTCGGAATGCTGCAATTCCCACTTAAGTGTGTTATTCCGCACACAAACATTCATTATATCTTTTTTATTCCTGAATGCCTATTGAAATTTAATAAGCCACTTAATAAAAGATATTCATTATCCAATAATACGAGCGCGAAACACTTTACAGGCGTGCAAAATGACCATATTTTCATTTGTTCAGCTGAAACAACAGTTAACTGATAACAGGTTGAAAAAGTTTCGCTCTGAATGCTGCCTAAGCTTGTATATATACGCTCGAGGCACGGAAAGAAAAAAGAGGAAAGACAAGTGAAAACTGCAGTAATTGTCACCTAGTTAACAGTATTTCGAGATCGTCGTATCAGAATCTTAATTGTTGAATGTGGGCAATTATTCAGGATAACAATTTTCCCAACATATTTAAGTCTTCGAAAAGTATTGAGAGCGAAAATAAAGGTTTTACCTCTTATTTTTAGAAGATACCGTTGGTTCAGATAACCGACGAATCATTTGTTTTTTGTTATTCTTCGTCAATATAGCGCAGAAACACACAAGATTAACATTTAAGGAAAGGAAAAAACCCAGTAAACTCCGGGAATAAAACAGTTGATGCACGCGAAAATCATAAAGATCACTCATTGTCTAAGACAGTGGCAATTATTAGCAACCATTGCCGTATCCAAATCTCATTAAAATAGAGAAAGTCATGATCCACAAGACACGTTTTTAATCGAGTATATACCGACTTCGAAAAATCACACCTTCGAGCAGCTAAAGTTTTTGTGTTCTCACGAAAGTATTTCTCATTGCAAGAAGATGTATAATCAAGGGATCTTTCTAGTGCAAATTCATTCCAGTGTATCATCCAACAAAATGCAATTAATGTTCTGTACGATTAATCGCGGAAAACTTTATTACACCACATAAACTTTAACTGCGCTCAGGGGGCCAAAATATCCACACACACACACACACACACACACATATATATATATATATACGCATACCTCGTGTGCGCCCTCCCTCGTCGCGCCCACGCGCTTTTAAAAAGCGCTTCGAAACAGTCCCGAAAATCGATAAACCGCAGCGTCGATAGCAGCAGCAGCAGCACAGTCTCTTTTCCCTCTTCTCCTCTCTGTCTCTTGTCTCTGTATAGTCCCTCGGAAAGCAATGCTGCGTATAGGCGCACTGGAATAGGCGGATTTGTATCGTCACTGCTCTGCACTTCTTCTCGGCTGATTTTCGCCTTTCGGGCCGGCTTTTTCCCGGCGTAGTAAGCGGCACCGGCGCATCGTATTACATATGTATGTATATATATATATATATATATATTGCACAGGCGCTCCTCGTCACAGACTCCGTAGAAATGGCGGCTAGTGGGTCGAAGGCTAGGCTCCAGCCGCCGACCAATGATTATTACGTTTTTGAGCTGTATCGCGAGTCTTTTGTTTTTATCAACTCGCGGATTGCGCTTCAAGATTGTTTCGCGAAAGCTTCTCGAGTCTTCTCGCTGCACCGTTCAGTTATTTTTCCTTTTTTTCCTTCGCTTTCGTAACTTTGATTATTCTATATGTTTATTTAAGTAGTCAAAGGATCTGTAAAGGTGATGGCAGACGGTTTATTACGATTGGTTAGTATAGAAAAATTGATTGTATACTTTGGATCGAACCAAACTTGACATTCGGTTATTTGCACTTTTTGGCTTCATTGCGGTAAGTATTGGTGTATTTATCGGCAGAAATAATACTAGTGATTGTAGCTGTAAGAAAATAAGTAAGAATCGTTTAATTTATATAGCTTCGCAAGCCACGAGCAAAGTATACAAGCATAAACACATCTCAATCATTCGACATGCACACTTTGTTTTTTGCACCTGCCTGGGTTTAGCACTGTTGGAACATTGCATTATGCGCTAATGATTCGTTTAAGAAAAATCTAATATGAACTGATCGCACAATTTTTCAAGTGTACTAACACATATGTAATTTACTATGTGTCTATGCAGTTATTTTGATTGATGGCAATCGTTCAGATGGAACTGTCTTCGTATGGCATGCATTGCATTCCCTCGGTATTGATTTATTTTCCAGGCGCTTGGGTTGTAAATTATTTAATGTTAATTTTATACGTGTCTCGACAGCTTTTGTCCCTTAAATTTTATAGAATATACAGAACAAAATTTTTAATCAAACAATTGAATCAAACTAACATATTTTTTAGCTTTATGTTTGATCAAAATATAATCAATACTAGAAGTGGACGTTAGTATATTTCATTAAAACAATAAGAATTTTATAGGAGCTCTAATTTTAATTAATTTGGATAAACTGATGTAGCTCATATAGGATCTGTAAATCTAATAGCAGCCCATACAATGAAATAATAAATTGTAATAACAAGACACTCGAACCGTGTAAAAGCGAAGGTGCGATTCTACAAGCTGAGGTGATGCAAAGTCATTTTCCGATTACGTGCAGATGGAATTTTACATTTTATTTTTATGCTCTAGAGTGTTATAGTAGTTTTTGCAGAATAAACGCTTGCATAATATTTTCGAAGAATCGTCATAATACCACTACATCCAATTCGTCAGATTGCATAATTTTAATGTACGAAAATACAAAAGGAATCTAATTCATCAAAACGTTACGTGTATAACTTAAAATAGCACGCGATAAAAGGCATTATACAGAACTTTTAATTAAATCTTTATACACGAACGTTCCAACCGTGTGTCCGTGTATATGTCAAGCAGTATTGTACGACCAATCAAACCTGACCTGCACCGTCCCCAACGAGTCAACACATCCACTCAGCAAAACGTCTATATATTCGCCCTCCACCCCATTTCGACAATCCGATTAGCGCCATCTCGTTAACGCAGCATCAGGCGCGTGGCGCCAAAAAAAAAAATAAGACGTGTTCTAATGCCTCCCTCCAACGCGTAAACACACACACACACACACAGACACACAGAGTGAGCCAAACATAACCGCAAACAGTACGTCAAACCTGTGAGCACGAGACAAGTATTGAGCCAGAGCTTTTCGGGGTCACGTTGCACTTTCTATCAAGGCCGTACGTAGTGTGCACATGCACTGCACACACAACTCCTCTCATCGATTTTTTGCATAGCGCCGCGAGTTTCTCTCTCTCTCTCTCTCTCTCTCTCTCTCTCTCTCTCTCTCTCTCTCTTTTGCCCGCGTCAATAATCACATTCAAGCCTTTTCAGTTCCTAAAAAACCTCCTCGATTCATGCAGCAACAACAACAACTGTACGGTTCACGCACTATATGTGTAAGAATCGATCGGCTGCACGCACCTCAATCTTCCACTCTTAATCACTCGAGGAGCTGCAGCAGCGACAGACGAACGCGTCCTTCGTCATTCGGTGATCAACACTAAACGCGCTAAAACTCAGCGATAAGAGCTGGCGCGATGTATAAGAGCGGAGGAAAACGCGTATAACGTATGAGGCCGAGCTGCACACGCGAGCTCTGCAGTCCACGACATCCCGAGCTGGAATGATGATGATGGTGCCGAGCATAGAAGTGAGTGAGAGAGCCGCCGCGCACCGGCCAAACTATATACGTATATACACGTCCCAGTCACGCGCGCGCGCGCGCGCATTCGCTTGCTAGACCGAGAGAGAGAGAGAGAGAGAGAGAGAGAGAAGTCAAGAGGGTGGCGGTGGCGGTGGTGGTGGTGGAGGAGGAGAAGCCGAGGGGTCGTTCGCTCGCTTCCCCTCTTTCGCGATCTGTCCACCCTCGGCTTTAACCACTGCTTCCATGCCAAGGGAATGTGCACTGCATGCATGTGTAAGATGATATGCAGGAAGGATGTGTAAGCACGTGGGTTTTAGTTTTTTTTTTGGAGGGGAAGTATATGCGACTATGGGTTTTTTTTTTTGGGTGGGGGAGATTTAAGATAGGCTGATTCGGCAGTTTCATTGATGAATTGCGTGACCCATTTGGAGGATGATATTCGTGTTGGGGTAATAAAAAGGCGTTAGTTTGATATAATGCTGCTACGCTTTTGCGCTTAACTTTTCTTTAGTCCAATTTTAGTGGGCTATTGTATGGCAGTCGTTGCGGTGATAAATTAACACTGCTCACGTGTAACGAGATAATTAAATTAGTTTCGTTAGTTTGTACCTGTAATTTTTCATTCTAGTTCTTTGCATTTGCGGCATAAGGATCATTGGAATTTCAAATTCAACAGAAGAATTTCGCAAAATTATATAACTTTGTATAAATTGAAAATTTTTAGGAGCTGCGATTACGAAAGTCATCTTCTTATATATTCATACTTTTAATCTGAGCATAAAACTAGTTTTAAAGCCTGACATATTATTGCTTTACGAGCACTTTTATTATAGCACTGTATATATTTATATATTTCGCGCAAAAAATGCTATTTCACTTTTAACGATACGAAAATATTACGTAAAATGTATTATCTAATTTTCGAAAAGCTTTACTCTTGTTTTCTCTCTTTATCTAGTTCCTAATGTACCTTGGGCGTAAACTTTTCAGATATAGGTCTGTGTGTTAAGGTTGAGCAGTAAAAATCTCATCCGGTTTGAGGCTATTTTGCATGCTGTTATGATGCGGAATTTTTGCGCGGCATCGATCCCGAGATTCGCCGGTATTTACTTATAACTATGATATGCAGCGACGACGAAGCCCGCACTGCAGCCGCGCCCCTTTCGCGGTGATCATCAATTTTGATCAAATTCAAGGAGAGTCGCTTTTATAATCATGATTTGAGTGCAACCCTGCGCTTTAATGCTCCAATAGTGTAGAATAGATATTTGATCATTTTGGATTATTTTCGATCACCTATATAATGCTCAAGACCATTCGGTAACTTTAAAAGAGAATTTTACAAATCAAACTGTACTTGCCATTTTACGAAAGATGTTTTCTGCGAATTTGCGTTCCAGCTGATAAATTCTGGAATATTCCAGATTTGGAAAATGTAAATAAAACCGTTGACTGTGATAAACGTGTAAATAATAAAACAAAAACACTGTTCTAATAATACGATAATTTATTAGATTTCTTTCACTTATATTCCTTTTATTAAATTTACTTTGCTTAGATAAAAAGAGAAAAGTTATAGACTAAATGTATGCTACGCGTAGATTTTTAAATGATTTTGTCTTAATATAATTTTCATGTAAGAAAATATCCTAACATCTTATCTTACTTGTGAATAAGTTTGAAAACTATCAGAATTCCATTAGAATCTAATCTGGTACATTACAGATAAGCGCAAATCCTTATACTAACGAGAATTTTTATGATCCAACGTATGTAATCAGTTTGGCGTCTGCGTTTACTCGGAAAAACAGTGTCACGCATATACACACACACACATGCAGAATTTTGAAGGATTTACGAGCGTTTGAACTCAAGGACTCGAAAAAAAATGAAAGTGACAGACAATCATGAAAATATTTATAAAAATCGCTATAAGTGGAAGAAATAAAGAAAATAATTTAAGAATCTAATGAAAAATTATTATAGTAACGAGAGTTTGCTAAATCGTTTTATTTACTTACGCATACTATAATTCATATATCAAAATGAATTTGATTTAAGCAAAAAATCAATGAACTCACAAAATTAATATTTAAACGAATAAAATGTTTATTGATTTTATTGTCAAAAATGTTTCATTTAATTTCGATACCTACATTATGTAGAATATTTGCCAATAACGTAAATTGCTTACCTAAAATATTGAAAAATGCTTTTACACAGTATATATCAGAACATTTACAAAAAAAAGTACATTTTCCAATAATATCATCGATACATTTTACAACAATGTGGAGCCTATCGCGGTCCACAATAATCAAAATCTGGACCAAAATACTTGACGCTCTATTCCCCGCACTAAAGCACACTTGCACCAACACAGTCTCATGGCTCATTCAGAATGAAAAGCTGGTCCAAAGCTTTTCCCCTTTCCTTCCGCTCTCCTTTCGCGTACTCGGCGATTTTTTGGCGCCCAACGGTTTTTTTTTTTTTTTTTTTTTTCAGAAACGTCGAAGCTTCCCGAACCGGCGCAGCTGTTATCGACCGTCTCACTAGCGCTAGACTACTGCGACAAACGTGGCTCGCGCCGTACTCCCACCAACACACACACGCATACGCTTAAACAAACGTGTTAAACAGTCGAGTTTTCCCGTGTGGCTATCGCGATAAGCGTCCCGACCGCTCGCCACATGTGGTGAAAATACATACGCGCGAGACATTCGTGGGGCAGGCGGACGTGTGCGTGTGTGTGTGCATGTGTGCAACGCACATGCCGACTGTGCCGAGTGACAGAAATGCTCGACGTCGACGAGCTGCGCGCGGCAAGTGTAAATGCCTCCGAAAACACGAGTATTCATAGGTGCGTGGGCGTTTTCTGAATGAATTTTCGGCAGACCGAGGGAAGCGCTTTGTTTGGATCTTGTACCGCGGGGATTTTCGCACTTTAATCCCGGTCATATGCTGTTGTTCTATTCTCTTTCTAAGAAAATGATGATAGTACACATGGTGTTATGCTATTTTTGTCGTTGGCGTTTTGTCTTCTTTTCGAAGATAATATAGTCAGATAAGACAATTCTATCAGTGAATTATTGTTCTGGGCTTTGATCTGTCGCTATTATCCATTCCAATCGTTAGATTTTCTTTGAAAAACGAAAGACAATGCAATGTCGTTATCTCTTCGCATTATGTTTTCCCTTCATTTTACACAGATATCGCTAGTTTAGAAGATGACAAGATATGAAGGATAATATAGCATGGAATCCACGTTTCTCGATGGATAAAATTTACGTATCTCGTTTCAAACACGCAATGTAATTCAAGATGTGCGCAGGATTATGCAATTTGAAAAGCAGTTTAATACATTCATACGTGTTTTGAGTTTATGTGCCGAAATAGCACATTCTCGCAAGTGAAAATGGGTGTACAAAGGCTCAAAGAGACGTTAATTACAAGCGCAGCGCGCATAACTCAGAATCCAGCCACATTTCAGTTATTTTGAATGAAGTATGTCCTCCTTCTCAACCCATTCTTCGGTCACTCTGAAATTCTCAATCTTCGTATATATACACAGTTTCTGAAACATACACGAATAACAAAACATCATGAAATAAGCATTAAAGTAAAAACTTTAAACTTTTAAAATGTCGAATATTTGCCAACGAATCACAAAACGAGAGGGTTCACGAGATTCAGCATCCGTCAATTCACGTTAGCCGGCCAGTCATGATCAACGATAAATAAACACATCCCGCGGGGGCCGGCCAATCGGCTGACCAACGATTTAAACATCTTAACGAACTTTTTAGACGCTCTAAGTAGCCGCAATGAGGCAGGCTAATTTCTCAATGAGAGTGCGCAATCAGGGAGAGGCTAACCAGCGCGGCGATTGCGTCTGTCCGCAGCAGCCCTTTAATTATCATCAAAGCCCATCGGCAGATACGCCGAGATTATTAGGGTCGCATGCGACTTGCACTGCTCTTAACCGATTAATTACAACTTCCTATAGCGATCAATAACGTTATATATTTTCTATATATAGCGGACGCTTCCTCCGCGATCCACGTACTTTCTTTTCTCTTTGTACGTGACGTAGTCGCGATCACTTGCCTCTCGGCGGATCGGAGAGGCTGCAAGACTAATTTAATCCGCCTCTAGTTGAGTTTAATGACATGGCGCATTTTGCACCGCTGAACAGTAGGACTTGTTTGTACCTTCTTTCATTCGGGTCTCTCCTTTCTTTTTCAATCGTTATTGTTTCATGATTTCCGTTGTAGACTCGATGCGTATACATGTACATAAAACTGTATAATAGTTGTGGAACATCTAGATTACGAGTATCGTACTCATTGAGTATTCTTTCGAGGCTTCTAATTGATTACAAGTTTTATACCTTGCTTTAATTGAAACTGGACTTTATGAATCATTAAAATAGCGATGTGATTATGACTCATTAAAATATCTAATAACAATGTGATTAGAGACGAAAACAAAACTGTTATCTTTGATAATGATTAAAATATCAATTTTCTGCTGTTATTTACTTTGTGCTGGATCTGATCAATTAATTTATAGATCAATTATATGAATTCGCAATACATATTTCGTACTATTTCAAGGTTCGATTAATCATGTCTTTCGCAACCTGGGAGTGGATGGTTCTATCAAACTGTCCAGAACAGAAGACAAATGAGTGATTCGATTTGCTGCAAATGATGGCTTCGGGGTACATTTTGTAACGACTTCCTTACAAGGATGAAACTTATAAAAAAATCACTCAGCTGAATTATGGCATTCATTAATTCAGGTCACATTGAAAATTAGTTACTAAAACACAATAAGAGCATGCTTATAGATATACAGTGCAACAAATTTCTATAATATGAATATTTTACTTATAATTATTGAAAACTTATCAATTTACATCTCCAAAGAAACGTAAAAAATTTTTAAGAAAATGTATAAATATTTCAAAATATCACTTCCTTACTTACTGCACTTGCTCCTACCTGTGAAATATCAGCGATGTCGATTGATTACCACTTGACTTCCGATGCGGACTAATCGCCCAAAATAAAGCTATCCAACTAGTATGAAATCCTTTCTTACAAAACTTACCTAAATAACCACCATGTCAGGCCATAAACATATGCGAAACTAGTCCATCTTTCGGGTCAGAATCTCACCTCAATCATCGTAAGCGTATAGGAAATAATAAAGCCGGACATGCCAAGAGAGGACAGATTCCAGTGTCGCAAATCATTCCAAAGTGAAACATCGCCAACAATTTGGCCGATCCGCGCGCCGAATAAGCAGCGGTTTCATAACACATAGCGTACGTATCCCTCGTAAAGCCCTCATCGCTCATTCCCGCATACCTTGGATATAGTACGAGCCGAGGCGTGTATACGCACCTCCTACTGCACGTCTGGGTCCAAGCTCTGACCTCTCCCGAAAATCCCAACCGGTATCTCTCGCTCCCTCGCGGGTCAAACCGAGAGAGAGAGTCGTGCATTCTCCGCTAATTGCAAGCCCGAGAGCAAGAGAGAGAGAGAGAGAGGGAGTATGTGTGCGTCTGCGAACAAAGAAAGAGTAGTCCCTTGAGAGATTTTCTTCTTCTCCTCTCTCTCGTTTTCTGACATACCGCGAGCGAGCGACGTTCCAGACACGTAAATCGCTCGGCGCGCGAAGGAAGCTATGCCGCGATAAATATAGAGGCGCGTCGTCGCGGGCGAAAATATGTCCTCTCTGCCGCTAGCGCGACTCTTCTTATTCTTCCTCTGCCACGGCGGCCGCCGCCGCCGACGCCGTTGCCGGTGCTGCTGCTGCTCTCGAATGCTTTATGGCGCAAAATCGTCGCTTCCGCTTCGTTCCTTATAATCTCTCTTGCCTATCTTGCACCCCTTTGAGAATCGTTAATTTCATCTAATGGTAATGTATACATAGGCACCAAGGTATACCGTTCAAGTAATTCGCGCGATTCTTGTTTTTGCTTTCTTTTTTCTCGTCGCTTCTTTCAAACGATGAATTAACTCGCTCTAGAGGTGTAAAGTGCAGAAGTCCGTTATTTTGAAAAAGTAAGAAATTTCCGCGCTAGATTTGAATTGAGTTTAAGAACCAAACATTACTATTCTGCTTCGATTCGTTTTTTATAGTCTCCGAGTTGCAATGGATTTTTAACCTTTTCAGATTCGGAGTATTTGAGAGTCATTATCTGATCTTCCATCTTCGTGGAGTGACGTTCAGTGATGCGCGAAGAGCGGCGCTTGATAGGTGAGAGTCACTGAAAGTATATCGCGATAAAGCGATCGAGCGGAAAAGAAACGCAAATGGATCTCCCTTTTTTTTCATCCTCATAGCTTTCGCGACTATCATATACCGCTGATTCTGTGCAAGAGCTTGGCTGAGGATATCCAGGCTTGGGATCTGCGATCGAGAGATGATAAACTGTGATGTATCAATGGGTGAAAATATTGTTTTCTACTGAGAAGGCGGAAATGGACTTTTACAGATATCTTTAGTGGCATGCAGACATGGACTACCGTTAAAATGGATTTTTTTTTCATTTTTCTTATGGAAGATCACTTATGAAATAATATTTATTTTAACGAATCATTTGTCGTCTTACATATTGCTCATAGTGATCATTCATATACGACTTATTAAAAAAATTCAGCCTTGGTTTTTGGTTTTGTTTATTACGTTAAAAGACGGCTCCAGTTATTTCATGTAGACCTTGAGTTGATAATACAATGCTGAGAAATAATGTAACAAAGTGCATATATAAAGGAGAATAGCAATCGAAAATGAGTAAATAAATGTTTTTCGGTTCAATTCTTTCTCACACAGAGGTAGATGAGGTGTCATCAAAGCTAACATATTGAGTGCTACATATATGCACTATAAAATTTAGGTGAATATGACTTCATCAATTCACCTTGTTACGGTATTCATGGCCGATATTGTTGATTAGGTCTATTAGACACGTAGCGCACTGTATAAAATTTTCTATTTGTTTCGTATCAATCGCAAACTCCAGATTTAGCCTACATTAAACTTAATTTTTTTGTGAATATATTTCTTCGTCGTTGCGATTTGGCTTCGGCAAAAAGGTATACAGGAGAGAAACGAGTACAGCTCATTCATAGTTCAAATTAGTCTCGCTAAAAGTTCATATATGCTTTTTTATTATTTTCACGGACATTTCCAACATGTGTTTATACTCACGTTTTGTGCATAGGTAAAAAAGCATTTTTTATTGCTCGTCGTACACGTTATGTCTTGAAAAATCCTTGAAAGTATATATAAGCATGTATCATGGTCCACTTTTTAATTTAACAGATTAGTTCTACAACAAATATGTTGTAATTGTATATCGCGTTACGGCTCTCAAACTATATACCTGTAAGAAATTAAAGAAATGCACCGTTATGGTACGAAGTAACACCGTTTGTTATGCAACCTCTTCGTCTCTTTATTTTCAGACTTATTCGAGTTATTTTTAGAAGCTCTTTCAGGATAAATAACGTCAACTGTGATTTAAATATGCTTCTAGAAACATACCTTTAGGAAATTTGTAACTTATTCAAAAATTGTTCAATTTAATTTAAGAATGGTAAAATTTCCATTGAAATGCCGTTTGTACATCTTCTTTATCAATAATTCACAGCAGCATATATAGCAGCCGACAGGGAAGCTGTTCACCTCCTCTCAATTCATTAAACTTACACAATACTTACATAAAACGGCTACATCCACAATCCAATAAAAAATTCTCGTGAATTACGAACGATGAATTCCCGAAACAAAAAAAGAACACTCATAGGCTCTCCGAATCGCGAAATAATTATCGGCACAGAGAATCTAATTCCTCCCCCCCATTATTGGAGCCAATTCATAAAGTACACACGGCCTATAAGTTCAGCAGCGCCGCTGGAATAACTTCCGCGATTATTCCGCGCGGTGTGCAGTGTATCTCGTCGGGCTCTCATGCGCTTTCTAACAGTCCGCGCGCGCGCGCGGGGTATTTACAAGAGGCAATCAACGCCCGCCCCGTGATTGACGATGCGCCGCAGCGATTACGCGCGCTCCTGCACAGATCGCATAATATATCCATGCGCTAGAGCGCAAGTGCAGCGGGCCACGCCAGAGAGAGAGAGAGAGAGAGAGAGAGCACGAGAGCGATGATAAATGAGATGGACGTCTCTTCTGCGGTGTACGTACGAGTCTAGTCGATTCGCGGAAATGCATCGTGCTAGAGAGAGAGAGAGAGAGAGAGAGAGAGAGAGAGAGAGAGAGAGAGAGAGAGGAAATAAAAGGGAAGGGTATATGCTCTCGTTATGCCTATGGAGTATTACGTGGTAATGGATGTATAGTCGAAAAGTGCACCGTGGGGATCCTTGAAAGTTTGACTACTTTGAGACTATTAAGAGCTTGTTGTACACGCGCGCTTTGGCGAGATTTGCTTTTGTTTGTTTGCGAGGTATAAGCGCCTATAGCGTGCCGCCCGGTGTCAGCGAGATGCCAACGCATTTTCTCGGAATCCACCTTAGAACTGTGCGAGGCTTTTGAAGCTGTTAGTGCAGACGCATAACGCGGCAGTGGCAGAGGTGATTAATTAACGGCTAACCTGAAACGTGTATTTTTTATCTATTTATTTTTCTTTGTTGTTCGCGAGGCCAGAGTTTGGCTGATGCTAAGTAAATGTATCATCATTTAAAATGAGTGGTTTTTAAGTTTTTAGTTTATAAGCGATAAAAGTAATTTATTCCAAAAAACGACGATTTCATCTAGAAAACTAAAAGAAGCAATAGAAATAATGTAGCGTCCGTAATGGCATCAATAGAAACGGTAGATGCAGTACTAATCCGATTTAGTAATCGGTTCTCCCCGTCTCTTTTCTTTTTTATTCGATTGATTAATTGGAGCGCGGTTGTCACTTTCAATATACGTTCAAAAATAAATACTGCACACACATCTGTACTGTAAAAAAATATGCTACAATTTTACATTAAATTAAAACAACATTAATATTTGTTCCAATACGCTGTACATTAAAACATGATTTATTAATGTACGCGCATAGGACTGGTAATGAGTACCTGGAAAGCAGTTTTAGTTCAACCTTGAAGACGCGAAGTGCAATGTTTGTGAAACGTTGAAGATTAACAAGACAATTATACATAACAAAGAGCTCATAAATGCCAATTACTTATTTTTCAAAAGAGTTGATTTTTAAGGAACTAATTATTTGCAGCGCACAAAAAAAACATTCTTTCGGATAATTTCCAAATTGCACGATAAATTTTCCAACATACAACTATTCAATAACAATCGAAGATCCAACAAAATTAAACACAATCTATTTCTATATATTCAATCAACCCAGCAATCAGCACTTATTGCATACTTGTCTCATTAAAGTATATCACGGATGAGCACGAATTTCGAAAGAATTTCATTGTACGACTGCAACAATGCACACGCGGCAGTGAGAATGAGTCACGTGCCCATAAGAGCAGCGAAGATCGAATCGACTCGTCTCCGACAGAGACCTAAGTGCGCTCGTATACATCGCACACGTATATATAATACACACGAACGCTACACACAGGTGTATCGCGCGTCAAAACGCTGTACGTGCAAATGTGCATATGCACGATCAGGCTTCGCCCGGGGTCATCGTTACTCTCTCGGTGTCGAAAGGTTTCCAGTCCCGCTATACGACGCAGAGACTATCCCCCAAAAGGTTAACGCTCACTCTTCCTTTCTTAGCGTTTATAAGCACATTTTGCATAGATACAGACAGGCCGGTATATATATACCATTCCCTGCACCTTCTATCGCGCGATTACATTGCGCAACGGTTAGGTGATATAATGATATTAATGCGGCTTGGTATACTGGTTGAGCTATTTAAAGAATTCGCTCGCTGTGCCTGTTCATTCCCTTTCGTTTGGAGTGTGTGTTACAGGCGAGTTTTCGGTGGATTTGTTAAATGAGCCATTGTGACGTTATTCTATACCGTTATTGATAGCGCCTGTACTGGTGCGCTGTGATAGAAGTGTGGAATTATGTATTTTTTTTTATATAGAAGTAGACGTAAGAGCTATACTATATTCTATGTATTATACGTATGATCGTTCGAGATGTTGTTGATGCTGGCTCTCGATGTAGCAGGATTAATGTAGCAATGTTGCGCGCTCGAGACATTGATACATTATTCATCTTTTATTGGCTGTTTGAGTTTCATGCTAAAAGTCCTTTGCTTCGTATCTATAGAAAGTAGTGAAAGGTATGCGTATATACGTGAAATGTTTAAGGTTATGATCCCTCGGTGATCTCTCAGTTTATGCGGAGTTCACTTTTCCATATTTTATAGTCCACCGTTTCATGCCCGATGTATAATACGGTCGCCGATGGATATGGCGCTTTGAGTAACAAAAGTTTATGCCCGCCTATTGTGTCTGGGTTTGTGATTTTTTAGTATTTTCATCCACCAAGACATTTTTAAGAAAAGGTTTTGTGCGCACGCGTATAAAGGATCTTGCATGACCCAAATCTTAAAATAATAATAAAAAAATTTAATTTACGACGTAGCAAATTTCGATGAACTAAAATGATAGATCAGACATTTTATCTGCATCGTATAAAATATAAAAAAAAAATTACATAAAAGTTGTCAATATATTTTAATTTCAATATTGTACCATTATGATATTTTATTTACAGGTGAACTTTCTACCGACTCGTATCTGTTTCGATTTCCCATTCCGAACATAAATCTAAATACTTTAAGTGCTAAACTGATCCTCCTCTTGCAGTAATATCTTATGCTACACGAAACAAGGAAATTCCTATTAGCTTACTTTCACTAAAGTTACATCGAAAATTCTTGTAAATCGAACTCTCATTGCAATTCAAAACAACGGTCTTATACGTAACAGTCTCTTCAAATTATTCGGTGGGAACATTTCCACTCCAGACCAGCGATTTTTTACTCCCAAAAAGAACTTATTAATACGCTATAAATCATAGACACAAAGGAGCCATCGAAACTCGCTCTCTGCAACATAGGAACGCACCAACAATCAATCACTCAAAATAAACAAATAAAACTCGTAGAGAGCGCACGAACAATAGAAAAAGGACAAAAGAACCTCCCATTCAACGTTAAATGCCTCATATACGAAAGTCAGAGCGCAAAGTGATTCGAAAATACTAATCGAAGCGAATGAAAAATCGTGCCAGGGCAATATCAAAGAATATTCTGCGCGTTCTATGGTACAGCCAACAGCACATCTTGCCGAGGAATCTCGCGCTGCTGCTGCTGCTGCCACGTATACATGAAAGAGCGCGAATAAGCGTGGGCGTCCCTGACTCCTCCAGAGTGAGAGAAATCATCGATCCGCTATGTATGCGAACGCGCGTATAGAGAGAGAGAGAGAGACAGAAAGAGAGAGAGAGAGAGAGGGAACTGGGCGCAGCAACCGAGAAGTCAGATGTTCACTTAGGTCAGGCTTGACCCCCCTCGCCTTTTGCCTTCGATTTATGAATGCTCGTAGACTGTAGCACACACACACACACACACACACACACCCACGTATTGATTCAGTTTTCGTGTGTGTATATACATCGTACGACTCCTCCTTACTCTTGCTATATCTCTGTAATTGATCGAAATTTGTGTGTACATGTGTGTGTGTACCTGTCTAAATTTTTGATACTCTTTCTTTATTTCCTCTTGCCTGTTTATACATGCAGATTGTGGTGGTAATGGATTTGAACGTTTGGGCGATCCACTATCTTTAAGATGTGTTAGAGGATGTGTTTTCAGCTGATGGGCTTTTAATTGTGAATTCATATTTGGGCGCGCGTACACGGATTTGGAATACAAATAAGTTGTGCTATGGTGAATGAACGAATTCGCACCTCTCGCTTGTTAATTCGTTTTCGTTTACTCACACTATTTCCGGTGACTTGGCGAGATTTGTAACCTTTTTTTTGTTTGGTTGTTACTTCGTGAGGGCAAAAATGTTGAGTTATTGATTTGAGAATATTTAAAGCATCGTGGAAGCCTGCAGAGTTTTAAGTGTCTCTGCAGCTAAATGAACTCTTAAAATAATTGAAATTTTAATAGCCAATATGTCTGTAAAAATGACGTCTTAAAAATATATTTTTTATTACACCTGAAACTATAATTCTATTTATTTTATGCTTTTTCATGTATGTTTATGAAAATTGAAGATCGATTGAAAGTTCTGAAACTTTGTATTTAATGGAATTCGGTCAATTTTCCTAACATTCAGTATCTCAGGCTTATTCTGATTGCTACGAAAAATGTTAATCTATCTCAAGCTTCTTAAGTAAGAAATAAATAACCTGCACCCATGATTCTTATAAGTAATAGCATACCCTTCATAACAAACGGTAGTTGAAACAAATTGCTTCTGTCAGTATAATATGCAGAATAAATCACGCGCGTTCATTGTACACCAGGCCAAACATACGCAACTGAATTCTCTATGCCCGATTGCCAATCCCTCCATAAAATCCGAGCAACAAAAACCGATTTCAACTTATGGACCTCTTAACAAACCTGATGCACGAGCAGCTCAACTTTTCCCAGCTTATCGAATCATTCAATCCCTGCACCGGGTGTATAATGCGCACACGACGCGCCGCAAGTGATCATCTCTCCTATTAAAAACATCGAGCCACGCCTCCCCCATCGTCTATTTTAAGTTGGAATCGGTCACGAAATGCTTCACCGCAAGTCGAAAAATTCGTAATTGTAGGCGAAAAAAAGATAGCGGCGGGGAGGGGAGGGGGAGAGAAGTTCGTGCTCCTATCTACGGTGGAAAAAGTAATAGTGGCGAACTAATTTTACGATCTTCGTGCGGAGGGGAGATTATTGCATGGGTAAGGTTAACTTTGCCCCTGTATGCGATGCATCTGTACGATTTCCGCTTAAAAGTATAATGTACTGGCGTGATCTGCTTTTACGCGCGAGACTCGTGTATAATGAAGAGCAGCCGTGACCTTTGAGGTTGGAATTTCGTGAAATTAACTGATACGGAAATGCCAAATGAAAGTTCGAGTTTTTGACCTTTGGGCGAAACCTTTCATTGACCTTTTCGCACCTCCAATGTTAACACTTGCGTCAACAGGAGTATTTGGTTACATGCAAGGAATATGTCGGGATTAGCATTTAGAAGGGTGTGGCCCCGATGTAAAAGTTTTGAAAAGCAATTTTATTCGAAAGTTAAGAAGATCGAAAGATTAGGAGCTCCTATTTTCATCAGGTATAAAATTTTGTTTGAACCAAACTTTTTACCTTGACGATTTATCTTATCGTTTTTATAAAATTAGAAGTTTACATAAGTTCTAAAACTATTCTAATTAAACTTGAACTGCAGTCTATTAAAATTAAACATTAATCAAATAATGAATTTATCACAAGTTTAAGTAGGCCAAGGTTTTAATAAAGGTCTACATCAGTGTTGCAGAAATCATCAAATTATCTTTCAAACTTTTAAATCAATTACTTTTCATTTTTAAACACTACTGACGTTGTTTGAAAAATGACTAATTAATTTCTAAGAGATGATAATATTGTACTAGCTGTCATGACATATGGAAAAGTTCATCGGATATTCCTCAACCTATTATGTCACATTTATCATTGCGTGTGCAGCAATCCATCATTACGCAAACGTGCCTCCTGTATAAATTGCTCTCTCGAGAATTTCAATCTGCCCTAATTGCTCCGCTTCGTTCAGCAATGTCTATTGAGATCTAAGATCTATTGCGTTGACATCTGGACTCTGGTGGCAAAAAATAAAAGCATCTTAAGTCACAAATTTTCATAAGCGATTGGCTGATACGGTGACACGAGATCAAACATGGCGTATTTAGATCCCAATATGGGTATAGACTTTTGCAATCCTCTTTACTTACACTAAGCGAACATTTCAATGTACTAGCGATTTTTCAATTGACTGTGTATTTGCACAACGAATTTTCACAGATCAATTCGAGGATCAAATTGTAAGGGCTCCCGTTATTAAATTAACGTAAAGGCAACCGTTATTAAATTAACGGTTCGGAATAAATATTGGTAAAATTAAGGAGTAATGGTTAGCGGTAAAATTCGAGATTTTATCGTAATCTCTCAAATAATAGACAGTCATAGGATGTTCGAGGTGTAGCAGTCGAACTGAAATTCTAGTTGGAATTCATCAGCCATATAACAGCTACAACTTTCATCGGTAAACTGACGCATACTACAGCTGACGAAAGAGGTGGAAGTTCATTGGAACATTTCGTCTGCTTTGCTTTTTGTGTAAGTTTACCTCCAGTACCTTCTCCATTCCCACGAAGTGATTCGGTCATTGGACCACAGAGATTTTTTCTGCAGACTCATGCTGAAGGGAGACGTGCGCGAGGAAGCGTAAAGTAGCTATTACAAAATCACGAAAAAAGTTTGGCGTTGAAGGAATTGCTTTTAATTAAAATTAATTTTTTCCTCATATTTAATAGCTTCTTTCGATTATTTAAACAGTTATTTACCAACTGCGAATTGTGGGTTCAATACGATCAATTGAATAAAAGTGTCCTGTAACATACGTATTTATCGAATGCAAGCCAAATTTTTTTATCAAAAGATAATTATTAAACATGAAATAGTATATATCGATGTATTTTATTCAAAATCTGCGTTAAATCAACAAATCAAATAATTGGAATTTTTTTAAATCAGTTTAGCTTTTCGTTATCAATCAATTACAACTGATAAGCTACATGGATAAGATAATTTATTCTTTAAGAGAAGTATTCATTTACATTACTGACTTACGTTCTTATTTAATTTGCATCCACTGGCGGGTGTAAGACAAATTTTAAAAAATGTCACTATTATTATTTTATTTGATATTTATTATCTTTGTATGTACCGTACACACAGAAGAGTCTTCTCCTGTCGTTGAAACTTCTTTAGGAGGTATCAAAGGATCGTATAAGACATCATTTAGTGGTCGATCATATGAAGCTTACGAAGGCATACCATATGCATTGCCACCAATCAAAGAAAGACGGTTTCAGGTATTTATTATTCATTTTAAGCAAGTCTGTTATTTTGAGTTTTCCCAGATTATGCAGTACGCACTTTCGCACGAGAAAAAAAGTCCTTTTATAAATATCTTATCTAAATTTAACATTTCAACTGTATAATTTTTTTAATCGCTTAATTATTTCAATCTTAATAATTTAGTTATATTATCAAAGAAAATATAACTAAATTATTATAAAGTATGAACCTATCGTTTCAAACATTTTCAGAGGCTCCTGCCGAAGAAAAACCCAATTCAAGCGAAAAATAAACATAATTGATAAAATGGATACGAAAAAAAAAACAGAGTTCAGAAACATACTGGAAAGAAAAATACATTTCAGAAACTTACCGTAAAGAAAAAAACAATTCACATATTTGCAACGAAGAAAAACATAATTACCGTTGCAAAAAATGTTTTTTTCTTCCTTGATACTTTATTTTTAGGGACGACGATAACACATTGTATATTTAAATACATTTTTTAAGGCCAAATGTAAATAAAAAATATTTATGAACATAAAAATTAAAATAAATAAGCTATTACAATTTATTTTATTATTTAATTAATTTATTTATTGAACAATTGTTCGATAATATCAATACATTTTGTGCATTAAAACATTAATTTGAGTTTTTAGCCTCCTGCACCAGTTCAAGAATGGTCAGGTTATATATCTGCCACTAAGCCAAGTTCGGCTTGTACTCAATATACTCGCGAAGAAAAAACAATCGGAGATGAAGATTGTCTTTATTTAAATGTTTATGTACCATCCATCCATCGAACTAAACCATTACCTGTTCTATTTACCATTCATGGGGGTGCTTTTCAATACAATTCGGCGTACACTGGGTTAAAGTTCCTCATGGATAAGGATGTCATCGTAGTCGGAATAAACTATCGCGTAGGAATTATGGGATTCTTAAGCACAGAAGATGATAATGTACTTGGTAATATGGGATTAAAAGATCAGAGTTTAGCTTTACATTGGGTCTCAAACCACATTCATTATTTTGGTGGTGATACGAAAAGAATCACACTACTTGGTATTAGCGCTGGTGCGGCTAGCGTCCATTATCACTATTTATCTCCGTGGAGCAAAGGACTTTTTCAGAATGGAATATCCTTCAGCGGGACAAGCTTTGCACCAGGAAAACAAACGGAAAATTCACGAGAAAAGGCATATAAATTAGCATCTATTGTAGGATGTTCAACCGAAGACATTTCTAAAATGGTAGAATGCTTACGGTACAAACCGGCTCGGTTAGTGGCACAAGCAGCCAAACACTTTATGGTATTATATAAATCATATTTTTTAATTCTTTAAGGATTTAAGGTCAAAGACCCAGTGAGTGGACACTTAAAAACACGTACTAGTGACTAGACACCCCTAGTACGATTTCCTTGGTTGTGATTGGTTGCTCGCGTCCAGACACTAGTGCTGTCCATTCACTAATTGTGCCCAGTCACTGGGTCATTTACCTTACACATAATAAATTAAAATGATAATACTTTTAATTTCCAGCCATGGCTAAGTAATCCATTCACACCTTTTGGCCCAGTTATTGAAAAAGTTGGAGACAAACCATTTGTTGATCGCTCCCCTATAGAAATAATAAACAGTGGTGATGCCGCTGATGTACTCTGGGTGGCGGGTTTTGTTAGTGACGAGGGTCTTTTTCCAGCTGCAGGTATTTGATACTATTTTTGAGTAATATATTATCGAAATCGAGATCATTATTATAACAACTATAATGCTACAATGGGATCTAATTAATTGTAGAGTTCATCGCTAATGATAAGCATCTTGAAGAATTGGACAAAAACTGGGAATTCTTGGCTCCTCATTTATTAGACTATAACTTTACTATACCTTTGGATAAACATGCAGAAGTGGCAAGAAAAATTAGAAATTATTATTTAGGAACAAGACCAATTAATAAACATTCAGTTAATTATTTAATAAGTTTAATCGGGGACAGACTATACGTCGCCGATGGTGTAAAAGCTGCTAAGTGGCAGGCCAGAATGAATAAAAGTCCAGTACTACTCTGGTATTATAGTTATAGAACTCTTAATAGCAATAGTGATATTTTAAGTAATACCACAAATAATTGGGGTAAAACGGTTTGATATGTAATAATAAACAGATTTTTGTATAAAAATTTACCTACTTATCTTATCATTTTATAGGAGTTTGCCATGCTGATGATTTTTTTATGTTATTCGAAAATAGTGTTATATACCCACCAAAGAAAGCCGATGATCGAGCAATGCAAATAAAATTTCTAGATTTCATTTTTTCTGTAGCCGAAAAAGGGTACTTCAATTTTGGTTGACAGCGATAAAATATTCAAATAAATATTAAAATTTATTTCTCTTTCAGACATCCTGACTTCGGTTTAGAATTTGAATGGAAAAAAGTTGATCCAACTACAAAAAAACTGAACCTGCTACACATTTCAAGTTCTAACAATATTAAAATGGAAACTGTTAGTGATTTAGGCAAAGAACACTTTTGGTCATCTATAAATTTTGATGAAAATCAAATACACGGAAAAAAATCCTAAGCCGTGCTGTGGCAAAAGCCATTTCAATCATTTTGAATTTTGTTCTATGTAAATATTTTTTTTAGTTTCAAATTTAAATATAGGTACACTGTAAACCAAAATATTTAAAGAAATAATTTTTTCATCTAATAAAGAAGGTTTCTTGGAACCTAAATATTAGATGCTACTATTATTTAACGAAAATTTTACTTACTTTTTAATTTGTCGATGCATGCCGAAAAGCCCTAAAAAACTGTCAAAATTTAAGTAGCGATGACAAAATGTCGATACAAATTTGATGTGAATAAAAATAGCTTTTAATTAAAATTAACTTTTTTTCTTGTTTTAGAGGTCTCATATACAATTTTTTTTCTAACCTGAAAGAAAAAATTTAAAGAATGTGAATATTTTTTAAGAAAATTGGATAAAAATAAATATATTTATTATTGTTTGGAAGTCAGCACGAAGAAATCTTAAAATAATTTTGAAGAAAGAGAATTAAAGTAGAAAAAAAGGAGCTTTTATTTAAGAATTGTTACACCTATACAAAGAAATTTGCCGCAAAGTTATTGGTGGTTCAAAATGGGGGAAAATATAACTTTCAAATTGACTATTCATTATGTTTTATCGGTTTTTGGGTCAATTTTTCCCCAATTTTTAATCATTAATAGCTTTGCTCTATATTCATATTTTGATACTTACATGATCTTTTATTATAATTATACTTTTATTATGATACTTTATTGATGATAAAGTAATTAACAAGTCCAAGAAAATACTCAACAAAATATTTTAAAGCTTTTTCGAGCTCAGTTACAAAAAATTGTATACACATTGATTTTTATTCAATTTTCTAAAAATAACGCTACAGTGGCTCATAACTTCGATAAATTTGAGCGGTAGGTAAACTGCTTTGGCTTTTTTCATAATTTTATGTCAAAAAATATATCTCAGAGTTTAAGCCTAATACGTTTTTATTTAAATGTTTTTTAACAATTAATAACAATCGCACGGTTATTAAAAAGTAATTACTTTTTAGTTTGTATTTCAGGTTTTCTTTTATTTTGTATATTTAAACAATAATTTATTAACTGCGATTTCTAATTTCAATATAATCGAATAAGAATTTTCTGTAGTACTTACGTTTATTAAGCGCAAGCCAAATTTTTTACCAAAAGTTAAAGTTAAGTTACGATAAATCTGCAATCACAAAATAGGTACCTAATATATTCTTCATTTAGTTGAAAATCTTTGTTAACGGAAAAATTAAATAATCGGATTGATTTTAAATCAGTTCAGCTTTATTTATCAATTGCTATCAATTATAATTGATAAGCCTCGTGAATAAGATAATTTAATCTTTAAGTAAAATATTCCTACATGATTTACTTATTTAAGTTGCATCCGCTGGCGGGTGTAAGGCGAATTAATAAAAATGTCGCTATTATTATTTTATTTATTATTTATTATCTTTGTATATACTGTGCATGCAGAAGACTCTTCTCCTGTCGTTGAAACGGATTTAGGAGGCATCAAAGGATCGTATAAGACATCATTTAGTGGTCGGACATATGAGGCGTACGAAGGCATACCTTATGCATTGCCACCAATCAAAGAAAGACGGTTTCAGGTATTTATTATTTATTTTAAGTGAGTCTGTTATTTTAAGTTTTCCCAGCTTATACACTAAGGACTTACCTACGATAAAAAGGTAAGATGTAAGGAATATGGAGAATTAAAAAATAATATTAGTATAGTAATAAGTACATACATACGTTTGTAAAGTACGAGAGAATTCGAAGGAAGTAGGAGAAACATGAGTTTTTTTTTCTTTCCTTCACATTTGATTGTTTTATTTTTTGAACAAAAGAAAACTTTTAAAGTCCAAATTATAATAGAAAATTGTGGATACGTAATTCATTATACAGTGTTGTCCGTAACAAATGAAAACACATTTAATCTTTTATATATTGAAGCTATCGTTCCTTTTTAATTGTTTAATAATTGGTGAAAGGCTTGATCGATCATCATGGAATGTAAATTGTTTTTAACATTTAAAATTCTTTATTAACGACGTTTCTAGGGTGTAAGAACATATACCCTCCTCTTCAGGCTAAACATATATAGTATACAACTTTAATCACTTAATATAAAAGTAATAATCTGGAAAGAACAACCAGTCACAACGTACTTTAAACGATTTAAAAAACTAATGCATAACTTTAATTTGTTATCCTAAAACGCTACAACTCACGAAAACGTTTATGTGTAACTGTAAAATAACGAGAAAGATAAACGAAGTTGAAATAAAATTATACGAGCAAAATGGAAGAAAATATTTAAACATTATTATTAATAACGCGGAAAACTCACTTTCGCTTTTTCCTCCGCTTTTTTTGTTCATGTTTTATTAAAATGTCAGAAAGCTTAAAGTCAAAAGTTTTATTCAACCTGTTAAACGGTATTGTCGACTGCGAAGGAAATTTGTGTACTGATCTATATAATAATAATAATGACAGTCTTCCGAGATCGCGAACAAAGTTAAATGGGAGGGTGAAAAGTAAACTTTATTTATGTAGAAATTGTACTAATAATAGACAGATTGTGTGTGAAAATTAACTACTCATTAAGAATGTTTTTGTATGAGTTTCAGTTTCTTTGTAAACGTGTTTTAAAAAATTTGTGTCTTTAATTCTATTAATCGTGTTTCTATGGTAAAAAATGTTCATCATCTCTGAAAACTCCCTTTTAAATTTGTTACTCTCTCTGTCAATAATTTTTATGTCATCAAAGTTAATCGTATGCTCAGTGGTATATGCATGCATGGCAAGAGCTGATCTATCAGAAATATTTTTTACGTCACGCTTATGCTCGTCTCTCCGTTTTTTAAATTTTTTCTTACTCATGCTTATGTACACACAATCACAGTCATTACAACTAATCTTATATACAATGTTGTTTGTGTCTAACGGGTCTAAGCTATCTTTACCAAGTCTAATTAAATTGTTGAGTTTATTTATATTTTTATTGATACCAGTAATATCACATTTACGCAAAATGTTGTTGATAAATGGAGTCAGATTTTTTATATATGGTAAAACTATTTTAATTTTAGATAGCAACTGTGTATTGTTATTGCTCGGAACATTGTTAACATTGTTCTTACACCCTCGAAACGTCGTTAATTAAGAATTTTAAATGTTAAAAACAATTTACGTTCCATGATGATCGATCAAGCCTTTCACCAATTATTAAACATTTAATCTTTTCTGACAAGAAACCTACATATCCAGCAGCTACTGACGGAGCAAAACTTATATCAGAAAGATTCTTAGCTTACGGACTTTTGCATTTAAAGAAATATATCACGATATACAAAGATAAATTTTTGGAAAAATATCTGTCTGCACCTCAATAATAACGACGTAAACACTATGTTATTCTAGTTTCATAAGATTCATGATTTATGAATGGAATTTTATGGAACTGGAACCTCATAATGTTTGCGTCAATACCGGCGTGCTTACAGACTTTTTTTGAAAATTTAATATTGGTTTTATATATTGTGTTTAATACAAAAATCGGTGTGGTAGAAATCTCCATCCATCCCTCTGCAATGTCTTTAAAAAATGACCTCGAAGAAATACACATTTCAAATATTTGTCGCGAAGTAAAATACACAATTTGATGAATATTCTGCCAAGAACACAATTCCCTATGAAAAATCAGAATCACTTGATCGTTAGAGGCTGCTATACTAAATCGTACTTACGAATAAATTTTTTCTACGTTAGATGTAAATAAATAACATTTTGTACGTACAAAAATAAAGATGAATAAGTAACTAACAATTATTCAATTATTGTACGATAATAACATATTGTTCGTATTCAATTTTCATTTGCGTTTTTAGCCTCCCGAACCAGTTCCAGAATGGTCAGATTATATATCTGCCACTAAGCCAAATAGCGCTTGTACTCAATATACCCGCACAGAAGAAACAATCGGAGATGAAGACTGTCTTTATTTAAATGTTTATGTACCATCCAGCTATGGAACTAGATCACTACCTGTTCTTTTCACAATCCCTGGGGGTGCATTTCAAGTAGGTTCTGCATACACGGGCTTGAAATTTTTAATGGATAAAGATGTCATCGTAATAGGAATAAACTATCGCGTAGGAATTATGGGATTCTTGAGTACAGAAGATGATAATGTATTTGGTAATATGGGATTAAAAGATCAGAGTTTAGCTTTGAAATGGGTCTCAAACCACATTCATCATTTTGGTGGTGATGCCAATAGAATCACATTACTTGGCCTTAGCGCTGGTTCGGCGAGTGTCCATTATCACTATTTATCACCTTGGAGTAAAGGACTTTTCCAGAATGGTATATCCTTTAGCGGGGTAAGCTTTGCTCCAGGAAAACAAACGGAAAATTCACGAGAAAAGGCATACAAATTAGCATCTATTGTAGGATGTTCAACCGAAGACATTTCTAAAATGGTAGATTGCTTACGGTACAAACCGGCTCGGTTAGTGGCACAAGCAGCCAAACACTTTATGGTATTATAAAAACAACATTTTTTAATAATTTTCAAGGATTTAAAAATAATAAATTAAAAGGATAATACTTTTAATTTCCAGCCATGGCTAAGTAATCCATTCACACCTTTTGGCCCAGTTGTTGAAAAAGTTGGAGACAAACCATTTGTTGATCGCTCCCCTATAGAAATAATAAACAGTGGTGATGCCGCTGATGTGCTTTGGTTGACGGGTTTTGTTAGTGAGGAGGCTCTTTTTCCAGCTGCAGGTATATGATATTATTTTTGAGTAATATATTATCGAAATCGAGATCATTATTATAATGCTATAATGGGATCTAATTAATTGCAGAGTTCATCGCTAATGATAAGCATCTTGAAGAATTGGACAAAAACTGGGAGTCCTTAGCTCCTCATTTATTAGACTATAATTTTACTATTCCCTTGGATAAACATGCAGAAGTGGCAAGAAAAATTAGAAATTATTATTTTGGAACAAAACCAATTAATAAACATACAGTTAATTATTTAATAAGTTTAATGTCGGATAGAATATTCGTCGCCGATGGTGTAAAAGCTGCTAGGTGGCAGGCCAGAATGAATAAAAGTCCAGTACTATTCTGGTATTATAGTTACAGAGCTCTTACGAGCAGAAGTGATAAGTTTAGTAATACCACGACAAATTGGGGTAAAAATGTTTGATGTATAACGATAAATATATTTTTGTATAAAAAATTTACTTATTTATCTTATCATTTTGTAGGAGTTTGTCATGGTGATGATTTTTTTATGTTGTATGATGGTGATGCTATATACCCACCAAATAGGGCGGAAGATCGGTCTATGCAAATTAAATTATTAGATTTCGTTGTTTCGGTGGCAGAAAATGGGTGAGTTAATATGATTTAACGTAAATAAAATGTTTACACAATAAAAAGGTTTTTGAATTCTTTCAGATATCCTGACTTCGGTTTGGGATTTGAATGGAAAAAAGTTGATCCAACTAAAAAGGAACTGAACCTGCTGCACATTTCAAGTCCTACCGATTTTAAAATGGAGACTTTCAGTGATTTAGGCAAAACAAGCTTTTGGTCTTCTATAGATTTTGATGAAAATCGATTACACAGAAAAAATTCGTAAACCGTACAGTTACTCCTATAGAAGTCAGTTACTTTTTCAGTCTATTTGACCCAGTAGGACATGGACTTATTTTTATTCGGGATTTTTTATTCATGTGGAATTTTATTTTTCGATTTATGTTTATTTATGTATGTAAACAAAATTATTTAAGGTCGTTCGAGCGTGAGAATTGACCTTAATTTTAAACATTTGTGTAAGAGTTTCTGATGAGAATATAATGTAAGAATTAGTATTATATGAAAGTAGTATACGCAAAGTGTCGAAAAAAATATTTTTGTACTGAATTTGGTTAATGTTTGGTAGTGCAAAAGTAAATAGATATCGGAAATGGGAATAAATTATACTATCCATAATACCTTGTATTGTTTCTTAATATTTTAGAAGTTACAAGGTCTCATTTTGTTCCTTGATTAACTTCAGGGGGAGTCACTGATATGAAAATAAAAAATTATTAGAATCTACAAAGTTACAGCGAATAGTTGCTAATTTGAGCGGCACATTGTTATAAACAAGTACTTGTAACTTAGTAGGTTTTAATAATTTTTTAATTTTCATATCGGTAACTCCCCTGATATTAATCAAATAACAAAATGAGACCTTGTAAATTAAAGAATATTAAGAAATAAAAATCTATGGTAGAATTTTTTTCCATTACTTATATCTACTTTTGCATTAACAAAATTCAGTACAATAAATTTTTTTCCCTTACTTTCGTATACACTTTTATATATTAGGTATTAATTCTTGCACTATATTCTTGCACGAATGTTCAAAATGAATGTCAATTCTCACGCTCGAACTACCATAAAGAAATAAATGTTCCAAGTAATAAAAAAAAAACCTCGTAATAGTAATATTAATTTCTAGCGTTTAGCCCCTTTATTTTTCCATTTAGATGACATCATACATCATAGGTACTGCTTTTTTTGCTTCCATATGTCGACTAAAACCTTCTAGTAATGTATATTTTATTAATAAATCCAGTATTTGAAGTAGATTAAAAAGTCAACATATATTGAAATTAATTAATTTCTTTTATCAATTGTTATTAATCATGATTGATTTCTATATAATCAAGATAATGTAATCATTAAAAGAAATATTCTTACATTATTATCTACATTACATGAGTATCAGCTAACGAGTGCACATCAATTCAAAACCAAATGTCGCGGTTATTATTTTCTTTTTTATTCATTAATTTTATAAGTATAATTTATGCCAAATATTATTCACCAATCGTACAGACTCCACTAGGAGGCGTCAAAGGAACGTATAAGACTTCATTTGGTAGTCGACCATATGCAGCTTACGAAGGAATTCCATATGCATTACCACCCACGCAAGAAAGACGGTTTCAGGTATTAACTATTTCTTTCAATCCTTTGACTTAAACTTTTATCTGGCGAACTAAAAATTAATAAAATCTATTACATAAATTGTCAGTCTATTATATAAATTTGCTTTCTCTCTGAGAGCTTTGTAGCAGCTACCTATCCTAACGAACATGAACTATATTTAACATGCAATTACACGTACACACACTTGTAAGAGTTAAAAATATTAAATAGAAATCGTTTTTTAAATATTCAGCCTCCTGTATCAGTTAAAGAATGGATTGGTAACATATCTGCCACTAAAATAAGTAATGCTTGTATTCAATATTCTATAACACCAGTGGATGCAAAGGACAAAGTACAAGGAGACGAAGATTGCCTTTACTTAAATATTTATGTACCAGTTCACTACAGCTTAACTCCATTACCTGTTGTGTTTGCAATTCATGGCGGTGGCTTTCAATTTGGCTCCAGCCTTACTGGTTTACAATACTTTATGGATAAAGATGTCATCGTAGCGACAATAAATTATCGTCTAGGAATTATGGGATTTTTAAGCACAGAAGATGACAACGTATTTGGTAATATGGGACTGAAGGATCAAAGCTTAGCTTTGCGTTGGGTGTCGGACAACATTCAGCATTTTGGTGGTGACCCTAAAAGAATCACATTAATTGGACTTAGCGCTGGTGGTGCTAGCGTCCATTATCACTATTTGTCACCGTGGAGCAAAGGACTTTTCCAAAATGGTATATCCTTTAGCGGGGCAACCTTTGGTCCAGGAAAACATACAGAAAATTCACGAGAGAAAGCACACAAATTGGCATCTATTTTAGGATGTCCAACTAAAGATATTTCTGAAATGATAGAATGCTTACGTTACAGACCAGCCCGAGCAGTGATGCAAGCAACGAGTCATTTTATGGTAGGAAAAATAAGCATTTTTTTTGCTAAGTTTATAACTAGGAGGTAAGAATAAAGCTTTGAATACAGAAAAAACAATTTTCTTTTAGCCGTGGCTATACAACCCATTCACACCTTTTGGTCCAGTTATTGAAAAAGTTGGAGACAAACCATTCGTCAATCGTTCTGCTATTGAAATTATAAGCAGTGGTGACGCAGCTGATGTACTCTGGCTGACCGGTGTTGTTAGTGAGGAGGGCCTATTTCCAGCTGCTGGTATGCGCTACTATTTTTGAATAATTTATTGTCATAATTCTAAATGGGGTCTAATTACTTATAGAGTTCATCAATGATGATGAGCTTCTTGAAGAATTGGACAAACATTGGGAGACCATTGCGCCTCATCTATTAGATTACAATTTTACCATTCCATTGGATAAGCACGCAGAAGTGGCAAGAAAAATTAGAAACCATTACTTAGGCACAAAGCCAATTAGTAAAAAAACAATTAAACTATTAATAAGTTTAATTGGTGATAGACTTTACGTCGTGGATGGAGAGAAAGCTGCCAAGTTGCAGGCGAAAATGAATAAAAGTCCGGTACTATTCTGGTATTATAGTTACAGAGCTCTTAATAGCAACAGTGATATTTTTAGTAATACCATGAACAATTGGGGTAAATATTTTCTTTTGTGTTATTGATTTACCAAATCAGTATTTAGCTATAATTAAATTGCATAATAATAATTTTGTAGGAGTTTCCCATGGTGATGATTTTGATTTACTTTTCGAAAATGATTTTATGTATCCACCTATGAAGGCAAACGATCGAGCTATGCAAATGAAATTACTAGATTTAATAGTTTCAGTGGCAGAAAAAAGGTGAGTAACATTTTAACGCAAAATGAAGGAAATGGAGATAGAAAATAAGAATATTTTGAAATTCTTTTAGGTATCCTGACATCGGTCTTAATTTTGAATGGAAAAAGGTTGATCCATCCAAAGAGGAATTGGACGTGCTGCACATTGCAGATCCTAATTATTTTAAAATGGAGACTATGAGTAATATGGCTGAAAAGCAATTTTGGTCTACTATAGATTTTGATGAAAATAAACTAAGAGTATAACATTATTCTTTTTTAATAATCTTCAATAAAAACAATAGTAAATTGCTATATTTTAAGAATCTTAAATGTTTTACATAAATTGTGTTTAATTGAGAAAGGCCACTTATTTCACATCTTTCCCATTGTATGTAAACAGAAAAATAAAATTAATTTTTAGTCTATATATATATAAGTGTTTGTTATAATATTATAATTCAATTATAAAGGGAGAAAAACGGTCTACTAATTAGTTTTACTATATTCTTTAGTAATGGTGGGACAAAGAAATTAAAATTAAAATTAAAATTCTGCTGTTTAGCGAAAACTATAATATATTCTTATCATTTATTAAAAACGATGGACACGGATGGAACTAGTTTCTTCTCCACAGCCAAACTAACGGAGAAGGAACGCCGTCAAAAAAAAAAGCACGATATAAATAATAGTCCGTGTGAGCTTTCCACTGGCATGACGTGCGCCAATCAAATCATTAGCCGCAATTAAAACAAAGCAGCGTGTATAATAAAAAAGGAAGAAGAAGAAGAAGAAAGAAGGCGGCGGCGATCCGGCTGTTTCGCTATTCGCATATTAAGTTTACTTTCTAGCGGAGTATTCGAAACGCGACCCCAATGTGAAATGGCACCTCGTTACGTGCACTTGGCGCATTACTTACGCCGACGCCGACGCCGCGTGCAGCAATTTCGCCGCTCGGCAGGCGCTAATCGCGTATCGCCGTTTTGTGTCGCGCGCGCGCTCGCCTCAAGGCCGCCACGGCACGCGGCTGCTACTTTACTCTCACTCGGATGTGCACCTAATCTTTCTTTTTCTTTTTCGCTCTTTAATTTATACCACAACACTGACCGGATAAATTCGCTGATTAGAATTTTCCGGTTCACAAATACTGGCGCAGTGCGCGGGTAAACAAGAGCCGGCGGGACGTTTAATATATTCCAATGGTTCGAAAACAAC
>UELV01169204.1:0-15448 GCA_900490015.1 Megastigmus stigmatizans | reverse complement strand
TGGTGCTACTGCCAAAAGGTAAGAAGCCGCCTGATGACCCAACCTCGTACAGACCACTCTGCATGCTGGATACACAGGGTAAGATCCTAGAACGCATACTCTGCGTTAGAATGGACCAGGCTATTGAAGGCGCAGGAGGACTGGCAGAACACCAGTACGGTTTTCGCAAGGAGCGTTCTACCCTGGACGCAGTTGGTCTGGTAATCGACACTGCGCGAACAGCGATGAAAGGAGACAGATGGAAAGGAGGAACAAAGAAGTACTGCGCTATTGTTACATGCATTTAACTCAGCTAAATGGAGTAAAATACATGAGGCGCTCCGAAAGCGAAATGTGCCTCTCTACATAAGGAGGATGATGTGCGACTATTTGAAGGACAGAATATTACTATATGACACAGCGAATGGCACCAAGAGTTAAGAAGTCACAGGAGGCGTTCCCCAAGGCTCAGTTCTTGGTCCACCGACTTGGTATATCATGTACGATGGAGTACTTGGACTACGACTACTTGAAGGGGCAACTGTAATAGGATTTGCAGACGACATAGCGATAGTGGTGGTAGCGAAACACATAGAAGATGTTAAAACAATAGCAGATGAGGCAATTTGTATAATACACGATTGGTTAGCAGAAACAGGACTGGAATTAGCCAGCCACAAGACAGAAGTTATCCTGATTTCGAGTAGGAAGAAGCTAGAGACGGTAACACTGACGGTCGATGGACATGAGATTGTATCGCAACCGACCATCAAGTACTTAGGCATCACCATTGATGCAAGGCTAACATTCAAGCAGCATCTTGAAATTGTGAGCGATAAGGCAGCGAAAGTGGGTGCCGCTCTATCACGATTGATGCCAAATGAAGGGGGGGCAAGTCAAAATCGAAGGTTACTCTTAGCTAGTGTCGCGTTGCCATCGATCATGCTGTACGGGGCCCCAATATGGGCTGATGCCATGCTGGTTAAAACCTATGCACGAGCGTTGTCTAGCGTGTATAGGCGAATGGCGTTAAGGGTGGCGTCGGCTTATCGTACGGTATCGGACGAGGCGGTGTGCATCATAGCAGGTACACCGCCCATTGACCCCATAGCCATGGAGAGAAAGGACGTGTACGAAGCAAGGAAACGTGCAAACGACAACACCCAGACGGAAATCTGGGAAACCGCAAGAAAGAAGACGATGACTGAATGGCAAGCAAGATGGGATGTCAGCGAAAAGGGGCGATGGACACATCGTCTCATACCAAAGCTAGAGGACTGGATTGATAGGAGACATGGGGAAGTTAATTACTACCTCACACAATTTCTCACCGGACATGGATGCTTTCGAGCTTACCTGTACGGGTTTAAGCTAGAAAACACTCCAAGCTGCCCAGTATGTTTGGATGCAAATGAAGATGCGGAGCACGTCTTCTGTGACTGCTCGCGATACCAACAGGAGCGAGAAGTACTCGAGAGTTATCTCCAGACCGGAGTGACTCCCGATTCCATTATGACGACGATGTTGACTTCAGAGGACGGACGGTGCGCTGTCAGTAATTATGCTGCGAGCATAATTACTGACAGCGCGGAAGTAGACGGAAGAAGTAAAAGTACAGGAAGGGTTGCAAGAGGCAAGAAATGACGACCTCATTCAACAGAAGTAGGCAGAAGCCATACGCTCCCCCGCGAAGGATTGCTTTGTACCGCGGGGATTCTGAGCTAAGAAGATAAGAGGTGGGAGTTTTAGTGGGTATACCTGGCGCTGGCCCGTGCCAGGGGAGTCCCACACGAGGGGAGCCCCGTACGACTCCTATCTGTGTATTAAGCATTTCTCCAACTTTTATAAAATAAAAAAATAAAAAAATAAAAAATAAAAAATAAAAAAAAACAGGGAGGATAACTCAGTGATCCCTGCCATTATAGCTTGGTGAGAGATACGCCAACTTCAGGTCCACGGCCTGCCTCCTGGGCAACGCGTCAAGTCGCGTCAAGGCTCTCGCAGCTATGCTATAACGGTCGCGGCTGACGAAGCTCTGGCTCGGGGCCGACCTGACCCGGGTGGTAGTACCCCGTAAGGGACCCTCGACCTGGGGTACAGTCCTCTACAAAAACCGCTCTTTGTTAATGCTGAAAAATGTCGTACGAGCCGAACTTATTACCTCAGGCGGATTCCATTCCCGCTGGCCGTTCCGATCAGGGGGAAGCCCTGATGGCGGCCACAAGCCTCAAGGATTCTGGGGGAGGCAACTCGTATGACATTATAAGAGCCGCGGAGGTAGGAAACCTGGCCTTCACGGAATCTACTGCTACAGGAGAGCTAGAGGAGAAAACCTCACATGAAAAAACGCAGTTTGGTGGTACCCTGAGTAGTACTTCAACACTTGGTGAGGGAATGCTAGCGAATGGCAGCGCGGATATAATATCCCAACGAGATGAGCTTACAGGAAATAAAGCTGTCGAGATGATAGACCAAGATGGGATGCTGACGAAGATGGAACGAATGGAAGAGGCTATAGAGCTCCTAATTCAAGTACTAGACGATAAGAAAAAGAGCACCGTGAATGATGGGACTCGTGCCCTTGCGTATAAAGTAAGAAGCGCATTTGCCAGCATCAGAAAAGAGTTGAATGGCAAGAAGACCAACCGAAAGTCTGCGCCGCCAAAACAGAGAGTCCAACAGCTCGACAACGTCCGGAAAGAGCTATTCCAGACGCCAGGAGGGACACTCTGGCAGAGCCCCCTCCAGAACACGCCAAAGGGGAAAGCGGGATCACCACCCAGTACAGAAGTGATAAGGTCTATCAAAAGGAAAGACCAGAAAACGGTTGAGATCAGAAATACTGGATTGAGCAAACCTGCCCAACAAGATGGTACAGTGGCACAGATTCCCGAAAATGAGGAGAAAAAAGAGGAGAAGCCCCAGAAGGACCACGAGAAAATGGAATGGGAACAGGTCACGGGGAAGAAGAAGCGTGCGAAAGAGAAAAGAAAAAACAAACCTCCTAAACAGCGTAGGAAAAAAGCGCTACCTAGGGCACTTCTTATCAGTGCTAATGGTAACGCATCCTATGCTGACATTCTGAAGAAGGTTAAAGCTGGCCTGCGGGAGGACGGACTTGAGGACAATGTCGACAAGGTCAGAAGGAGTGTCAACGATCAATTGTTGATAGTCCTCGACAGAAAGAAGGGGAATGAGATGGAATCGCTCCAAAGAAAAGTGGCTGACATGCTGGGCAACGAGGCAAAGGTAACTGGCAAATCCCATGAGGTGGAACTCTCAATAAGGGACCTCGAGGAAACAACCACTATGGAAGAAGTCAGAGCGGCCCGGCAGAAAGCAGTAGGCAACGAGTCCACAATAATGGACAGCTGCATAAGAGCGCTACGTCCGGCATACAAGGGCACTCAGATTACCTCAGTCAAACTGACAGACGAGATGGCCCGAAAAGTCATCGGAGAACGTGGCAGAATCCGTAGCGGATTAGTAAACTGTCACGTTAAAGAAATAAGCCGACCGCAGAAATGCTTCAAATGTTGGAACACGGGGCACATTGCTAGCCACTGCCCGAGTCAGAGCGCTCGATCTAGCCTCTGCCTAAAATGTAGCAAGACAGGACACAAAATCGCTCAGTGCACGAATCAACCGCACTGCCTCTTGTGCGCTGAAAGAAACAAAGACTCTATCCACATGGTAGGCAGCTAAAAATGTGCTGTCTACCATGAGAAGAGCAAGAAGAAATCCGACAGCAGATAATGAGAGTCCTGCAACACAATTTGAATCACTGTGCGACGGCGCATGACCTTTTGACTCAAACGGTCAGAGAGATGAGAACAGACTTGGCCATCATCGCCGACCCGTACACCAGGCCCAACACGCCAGCTTGGGCGACAGACGCCATAGGCAAGGCCGCCATCTGGTCCTACAAAAGCCGGCCCTTTGAAGACCAGCCGAACAGCACTCAGAGAGGTTTTGTGAGGGCAAAGCTTGGAAACGTGAACTACTACAGCGTCTATGCTCCTCCCAGTCTGAATATCAGTGAGTTCACGGACCTGCTCGACAGACTGGCGAAGGATGCCAAAGAACATACCCCCAGCATCATAGCTGGGGATTTCAATGCATGGGCAATGGAATGGGGCAGCAAGAAAACGGACGCAAGAGGGATCGAACTGCTACGGACGATATCCTGCCTGGACATGGTCCCTCTGAATATCGGGACCACGTCGACGTTCGAGACGGACAATGGAAGCTCGATCATCGACCTGACCATAGCCAGCTCCAACCTGGTCAGAGGAGGGAACGAATGGACAGTACACGACCTTTTCAACATGAGCGACCACCGACTCATCACTTGGACGGTAACTAGCGGAATACTAAATAAGAGACCTCCATATAAAAGGATGAACCTAAGAGGATGGAGTGCGAATAAATTTGACGCGGAATTATTCCAAGAAGCATTCAATAGTGAACCCAGAAGCAGCTAGGATTTCAATTCAAACAGATTTTTCATCTATTATCAAGTACAAACACATTTCCGCTTTCCGTTTTTGTCGTCATTTTCATGTGATTTAAAGATGCTTCCTGCCCACCGTGTACTGAAAGTATTAAATATTTATATGATTTGAGTAAAAAAAAACACCAAAAATATTGATAAAACCAAATTCAAATTTTTGGTTTCCGTTTTTTGGCCACCATTTTGTTAAAAAAAATCATAGACTAAAAACTCAACGGTTTTGAAAAAGACAGACATTTTCTACACATTTGTGCATATTTGCGACACTAAAGAAAAAATTCCTTCCCACTCTATTTTTCGATTTAAAAAAAATTGATTAAAAAAAATGCATTTTTCTTTTTAATTTGATAATTATTAATTGAAAATCCGATATTTCAGTTTTTTCAACTATTGCATCGTGTAGAACAAACCCGCAAATAGGCGGAAAGAGTATTTTCCAAATTTTCTTTTGTCTTTTTCATTAAGGTATTCAAGTTTAAACGTAAGAAAAAAAATTCGTCATTTTGGGACTTAATGAGTTAATAGCGTAATTTTTACTATTGCTAGTGCAATAAATTTTAGTTAAATTTATGTGCACAGTAACTTATTTTTTGCCCGACCCAACCACCTTTCCTCGCGCACAAGGCATTGTCTTTCTCATCGCGGAAGTGTGGAAGTGATTTTCCCGCTTTTCTACTTGCTCGTTTACTCCAAGCAGAAACGGCATCGCGCGCAGCAATTTCTATATTTATTCATATAGATATTCAAGAAGATGAAAATGTAATTATTATTGCTAATATAATAATTAATGGATGAAATAAAATTGTGACGGATTCACGATTGAATTTCTAGTTCAATCGATAATTTAAGCGTTTCCACTGTGCAATAAAACTGAGCAGCTGGACTTGTAAGCACTGCACAGAGCTCATAAGTATCCATCCGAGCATCGGAAAGCGAGACTCTTCATGAGAGTCTCGCATTCTCTACGGTAGCTGTTGCGACCTAATCCGTATTTTCCGTGGCACCGTGTATGCAGGTAGGAGTGTTGAACGTATTAGCGTTCCACGACCATAGTACAGTCCCGTTACAATGGTAAATTTCGAATTTTGATTTTAAAATTTCATTTGAGGTTCAAGTGACAATTTTATGTATCTATAGTCTATTAATATACTTTTTGCACAGTTAGCACCCGCAACTTAATCATTTGCATAACGCAGATTGCGAATTTCCATGGAATAGCCGAGTGGAAATCAATTCACTTCGAAAATTAAAACTTATTATTCAGGGTTTTACTAAGGGTTTTAAGTAGTACTTTATAAAAAATTGGCCAATTAAAACATTAAAAATAAAAAACTCTTTTTTTATGAGCATTGATATCTACTAAATCGCGTCAGTCAACTCTCCGATCATTTATTGCGCGTAGGTAAAAATTGTCCATAGTAACCATTTAACCGTTTATGAGCATTTGGACTGTTCTTGCTCTTACTGCTCTTAGGAAAATCTAAATTTTATAAAAATACTGGTAAAAACGCGAAAACGTTTTATTGTATAGAGCAAACGAGTTAGTATAAATATCGCACTACCTGAACATTTTCGTCAGAGCTCTTTGAACTGTAGACCCAGTCCTATTGAGCGAGAACTCAGGTACAGAATTCAGCAAGTACATTTAATGCATGCTGCAATTGCGATTTCGAAAAATCATACAAATATATTTTTCATTTATAAGGCTAACTCTAACATATGTAACAAGTTTAACAATTATACCTTCTAGACGCAGTTTCATTCCTGATAATTCCATATTGTTCTGCTGCTTCACTGGCACCTGCTTTAACAAAAAAAAAACTTTTGAATACACTTCTTGTTTCTGTTTAAATCTGTTTAAAAATATATAAATAATATATATAGAAGGGTGTAGTCGGGTAAGCATGTATAATATGTTCTCTACTGGATTTTTTTTAGATAAAGACCTTGAAGACCAAATTTGTGAACCGAGCCACTAAAAATCGGTCATACAAATATTTATAAATAACCTACATATCCTATTAGTACTCGAAAAGTAAATATACACGTTTAAGTATAGAAGTGATAACTCCTCACTCTCAATCTCCACGAGCCAAAACTTTATTTGAATTTTGCAAACATTTCGAGCATTTTCTACGTTCCTCTTCAAGGCTATTCAAAAATGTACATTATGTACATTATGTCCCTGAGGAGGAGCCGGAGCGGGCTCGAAATGCCGGGCATTTTTGGTGGTGGGGGGCGGTCAGATTGTCCTTTACTAATAAATGTTTTTTTTCCGGTTTAACTATAAGTTTATTTCAGATTCTGCGGGGGTGATTATAAACAAGGGCAATCTGATTGCCCATTAATATTGATTTAATTGATTAGACTGTAAGACCGATAGAAAAATCTTTGTCAGTTTAATGTACATTATACACTTTACATCTTATTTAACCAACAATTTCAATTATACATTAAAAAATCTTAGCTTACAAAGTTTTTATAGTAATATACTTTTAATTTAATTTGTTACATTAGTGTTCTGTCTATCATTTATTATCTAAAATAATAACGATTGTTAACAAAAGATATTTTTTGAACTTGTCACATTGGAAATTATTACACTTACAGTACTTTTCTTTTTCGTGTGCTTCACCAAAAGCTTTATTCGCAATAGAAAATTTAAATATCTAATATATATAGTATAAATTGCGCTGGTGAAATGTCAGACTAAGTGGATGTCACTCTTTCCGCCCTCATATATAGTGGCTAGTAAAATTGCGTTGTGATGGGAATAAATATATCGAGGTGCGGATACCCAAGTTGGACTGAAAGGTATCAGACACTTATGCGCAATATATTAGTAATATTTTAAATCGGTTGGTAATGCTGTTCAGTAGTGCAATGGAGTCTATTGGACTCATTTACTTACTATTGTTCATTCAAACCTAGTACCATCGTCTGTTGGGACTTAGCGTTTAAATTTAACCTATATTATGATCAGTTTCTAAAACATGGCTCGCTATTGTAGATTTTTGTTTCTGTTTTTTGTGTATCGCATATGTTCTTTGACTCAATTCTCTAACATTCTTTTGATTTGTCCAATATATACGGATGAGCAGTCTTTACATTTTATTTTATGAACTAAGTTTGATTGTTTTAGTGTACAGATTTTGTCCATTCTACCTTTTTTACACGACAATTCCATGTGCATCCCGCATTTTTGCACACTCAGCCCTATTCTACCTTACATCACCAATAAATTACTTACTGTTACAATATCACATTGCTTTGGTTGGTTTCTTCTACAGTTATTATTTTGTTTTATTTTTATCGGTAAATTTCATCTTTCCCCTTTTCATTCGACCTCGACCTTGACGTTTTTTCGAACTCTTTGCTATAGAGTAGCATATCTCCTCTACTGGTTTTCCCTTTAATATATTTATGAGTTTTTTTTTATCTTTCCTTCACTGCCTTTTGTAAACCCTATTTTTCTACCTCTTTTACCCATTCTTTTTTTTTCGCCCTTTGCAATTTTACAGTTCCAAATGTGCTCTATTGTTTCTGTTTCCTGCTTACATATTCTACATCTTGTGTCTTTTTAACCCTTGCTCTCTCTTTTACCTATATTACCACACCTTAATGTTGCCCAATGCTCTTTTATTGTGCCGTTGATGTTTTGGTTTTCCCAGTATTTCTCACAACCTACTTCTGTTTTCCATTCCTTATAATTTTCGCAAAATCTTGACCTCCCTATTTTGTTGCAGACCCCTTGCAGTTCCTGATCTCTTAGTACTTTTAAACACCCCCTCAGTATTTTTCTTATTTCCTCTATATCATTATTTTGATCCAACTTTTCTATTCCTTCTCCATCTCCACTTCATAAAATGCTTTCTCTAAAATTTTGCCCCATTTAGTTGGATTGCCATTTTTCCCTCCTCTGATTTCTTCCCTCAAATATTTTTGGCCACCTTTCTTTCTCCATTCCTAACAGCCCCACTATATAATTTGCGGTTCTCTTTCTCGTCTCTATTCGTAGACTATA
The DNA here is from genome assembly GCA_900490015.1 of Megastigmus stigmatizans. Lineage (NCBI taxonomy): Eukaryota > Metazoa > Arthropoda > Insecta > Hymenoptera > Megastigmidae > Megastigmus > Megastigmus stigmatizans. Next base: position 6,932 of record UELV01169204.1, on the reverse strand, counting down.
TCTACCCGCTTCCATTCTCCATATATAGCCTGGAGTATTACTGTTTACCCCCAAGGACATTTCACAAATCTACTCTGAACTTTCTCTATATCATCCCATTTTTCCCATCCCCATAATTCTGTTCCATATAAGCATGCTACTTTTAAAATTGTATTTAATAGATATAATCTTTTTTCCAAATTTTCCACTTTAGCCCTTTTCCAAATACCCCACACCGTGTTAATTCCTCTTTGTGCTTTCCTCGCCATTTTCTTTATCTGAGCGCTGTGCGTATTTTTCGATGTAAAATAAAAACCTAAATATTTATATTCGTTTACTATCTCTAATTATCTTCTGACTCTTTGACTTAATCCATTTTTGCAAGATTTTCCAAATTTTTTTCTTTGGATTTTTTTCTATAGACCATTCTTGCCCATTTTTTCATTTTAATTAACTCTAATTTTTCCACTGCTTCCCATATTTCCTTCACTAGAATTTTCCGTCCGTATTGAGGATCATTTTCCCCTTTTCCTATTTTTCTCTCTCTTTCCTGCATTTCCTTTTAATATTTTTTTTATTATCCTTTTTATTTTAATATTCCTCGGCTTTATTTGGATCCCACTTTAACTGTACTATTTTACTCTTTTCATTATTACCTTACTCTTTCTTTATTTCTATAACTATCTGATTTTAATTGGAAGTATACGGGCAAGTGATCTGATTCTACCCATGGTATAACTCTGATTTCATTTATTAAGTCTTCCTCTGAGCTTTCTACTTCCATGACAAGATCGAGAACCAAATATCCTCCCTCCGCTACATACGTTAGGTTTCCTGTCCAAACGCTTCTCGTTTCGTCACTTTTTATCCTACATCCTACTTCTTCACAAAAATCTAAAAGTTTTCTCCCTTCTTAACTCTTGCAAGATTCCATGTGATGCACCTAGTTACCCCTGTCATAGTCCGTGCTTCCTCTTCTTTCTCGAAATGTCTGTTCTCTTACCTTGCCTTCAGTTTCTATCCATTCATACCACACATCCCCACTTTGATTTTCATGTATCCCGTTTGACATTCTAGGCCGTTTCCTCTTTCTTCTTCTGCTATTGCCTCTAAACATCCTTTTACTTCTGTTTCTCGTCTTCAATCCATATTTTTGTACCCTTTAATAGTGTTCTTCTTTTCATTATTTCTATTTTATTTCCTTGGATTCTAGTTCTAAGACTCATCCCCCTCCTATTGCTCTTATATTTTATATATATATATATATAGGTATGTTTAATCAATTACAACATTAGTTTTTTTATTTACTCTTTTAGTCCTTTCCCTATCGTTCTTGTTCCCCTCAAAAATATATTTACTTAATGCTTCTGGGATTTTGCTGAAATATCCTCTATTCTCTCTCATCATGTTTTCTACAGTATTTCTTTCGTTTCCATTTTCATCTATCGTTTCTTTTTCTGTCTGATATTACCAACTGTGTATTCAATACCTTCCGTGTGATCCTGTTCGCCGACTAATTTATCTAATCCTAAGTCTTTTTTCACATCAATCAAACTATTTTTCACTTCACTTATTTTTTTTGAGGTTGTCATTCTTCTTCAAGTTTATTTCTCTTTCTATTTTTATTTACACTTAAATTTATCTAATTCGTCCTTTTGTACGTGCGCTGTCTTACCCTCCTTTTGCCTTAACCCCCTTTTTCAGTTTCTTTACTCTTTTTGGTAGCTTCTATTTCCCTGCTCTGCCTCCTGTGTACCTTGTAGCGTTACCCTTCCCTTTCCAATGCTTGAATCCACTTGCTCCTAGTCACTTGTAACGTCCTCTTTCATGTCCTCCATTCTTTCTGACTCTGTTTTACCGTCCGTTGCCTCCACTAGCTCTTCCCGCGAATTCTTCTCATCTGCTATACTTCCCTCCTTACTTTTAATCGGCGTATGCATTACTTTTCCTTTCCCAAAACTCACTTCAAATCCCGTACTATTTGATGTTAAAAAGTTCTTCATTAATTATGTTTTGCTTGTTTCCCTTTTTCCTTCCTAGGTCTATTTCCATTTTCATTATTTCCAGTCCTAAGCATTCCTCATCACTCTTTTCTTTTTCCGCTGTGATTCCCGTTCTCTCGACAACCATTATGAAACGTTTCTGTAACCTATAACTGCAGTTACTAATTAACTTTCCAATTTTCCCTGTTTCTATTACTTCTAATTATTTTCCTTTTTATCCCTTGCTTTCTCCTTCACAATCACTACCTTTTTTTCACCCTTAACTTATATTAGAACACTTTCTCTCACTTTATAACAAGATTTTTCTCGAGCCTCTCTGCCTATGATCCCACCCGCTCGGCGTTCCAACCTGAAGTCGTTATCTTGCGCAACATTACATTAATTGAGTCTTTTAAAATGGTGTTTTCGTGGAGCAACATAAGCCGATCGTTGTGCAGGCCCTCCAGCTGGGACGACTGCGCATCTAATTTGCGCTCAAGAGATGAGACTTGTGCACTTAGTTTATTCACCAGCTGATTGACTGCTGGTGTGTCAGTTGGAAAATTTGACGTGATGCCATCAAGCCTCCGCTCAATCCGAGATTGAAAATCGGCCAATGTTCTCCCAAGGAGTTCAAATTGCGCACCAACAAGATCGACCAGGGTCGACGATATGCTTGTATTAACGGCGGAGACATAAGACGCATTAAAATTATTGAGATTGATGGTCTTAGCCGGTGTTGAGGTGCGCAGTAGGGAAGAAGCGAGCGCCTGTATACCTGTAACCCGGTGTATTTTCTCAGAGGTCTCCCCAGACGCCTGCACGCCGGCAACCCGTTGTACATCCGGCCTGCTCTCGCCGTCTTCTCCAGTGTCGAGTAGACGGGCAGGCACGCGCTTAGGTGGGAGCAGCAGCTCATCGCGCGCAAGTGTGTTTACTGCCCTCTTACGGCAAAATTTAATAATTTCAATTTAATAATTTAATAATAATTAATAATTACTATCACGCACCTGCTGACTCTTGGGCGTGCGCAGAAACCTCAACAGAAATGTCGCCGTCACGGAAGCAGTTGGAAAAGCAGTTGGAAAAGCAGTTGGAAAATTCAGCAAAGCAATGCAAGCGCAGCACCCTCAGCGAAGATAACAGCGGAGATGATGGCTTGCATATAGGCGCACGCAAGTAACCTGCAACAAGACGCCCGAGGGCATACAGGCAGCAGTAGAAAGGCTCAGCAGGAAGAGCGAGAAGGAAGCGTGTAAATATGAAATATGTTAAATATCAGTGACGACGAGGCAGAGTTACCGTGCATAGTACCATCCACATCGTTTACTTCCGATGAATCGAGTATAAACGGAATGGACATCCCAGATGACGACTCAGTTTCGAGTTTAATGGTGCTATTCATCTGAAATTACTTGCCGTAGATCAACAGCGGCGACTTAGCAATATCATTTCGGGCAGCAGTGAAATTGAAACTATCGACTTGTGCTCAGTGTCGTCCTCATCAGGTTTGGAATTCCGCGGGTTCGCGTAGACGGACCGTGCACTACAAAGCGGGGAAAAAATTATAGCGTGGTTAATCAACAGCCTTCCTCTAGGAGTTGCAATACCATGCAGTGGATGAGGAGGCTTAAGCTACACAGGTTTTCGCGACCCTAAGGTCGCCGTCCGTTTGAACGGTGACCCCGAAAAACGGGCTATCTAGATTTGAATGAGGATTCCCTATAGACGAGCTCTCAATATGAATTGGTGTGAGAGAGTGAATGTAGGGTGAAAGCCGCCCATCGGAGGCTGGATCTCCGGGGCGCGACCCGTACCGACTTCTCCTGCAAGAGATAGGCGGTAATGGTCGATCGGTCCTGTGATGCGACCAAGAAGCAACTTCCCGCATCAGTTTGGTGGTTCAGCTGAATGGGTAAATAAATACCGACCCCTCAAGCCGAAGGTGTAATGCGGACCGTGCCGAGCTGAGTGGTTGGCTACCTGGAGTACTACATAACCGCTAACTGGTGCTTTGGGAACACATGGCAAAATTCCCAAGTAAACTTGCTGTACCGTCGCACCCGGGTCTCTGCGGCGGTGGACTTTTCTTTCCCTAGCTTCTCGTAGGTACAAAAATGGAAAGATTCTTATTCAAAAAAAACCTCCTGACAAGCTCAAATGGACGGTGAAGACAAGTCCTAGGGAATCGATCCTCTAAAGCAGGTGAACAAAGACTAGTCTAACCTCCTGACGAGCCATAAGAAAACCGAGGATGTCTACGTAAACCAGCCAGCAATGGCTGAGGAACTGACAACCTTAACTCAGGGCCTCAGCGTGAACCATCCTCCAACGATGGAACCTGGGGTACTAAATAAAAAGAAAAAGACGTTGGGACCGAAGGAGAGAAGGAAGTTCGCTGTGGCTGGGACGACCCGCACCAGCACTTTCAATGCTCCTGTCCCAGCCAGCAAAAAGCGGCCGAAAGAACCGCTGGTCAGGCCATCGGAGGGCCTGAGGCCCCCTAAAAGAGCTAAGGAGACGTCTCTCAGCACACTCTTGGCAGCGCAGAGGACTAACCCCCTGACGACAGTGGTCGTCGAGGCTGGGTATCCTGAGGAGCCCATAACCCAAGAAAAGTTTTGGCTCTTCAGGCAGGTGGTGATGGAGGCAATGGATAAGTTGCCTCTTGAAGCGCCGATGCCCAGGGTAGAAGGCTTCTTCTGCAGGGGGGACGCCATTATTCTCGTTCCGGCGGATCAGTACTCTAAAAACTGGATCATCGGCGCCTATGCGAAGGTGCAGATCTGAAGACGGGAGGGGTTGAGCTTCTTTAGACAATCGTCAGGGTCACGGTCTGGATACTGGAAGCGACCGAAGAACGGGAAGTGATCATGACAAAGCTAAAAAGGTCCAAACCCTCTTAAACCCGACAATTGGAAGGTCATGACCTCGGTTCCTATAGAAGGGAGCCAGGGCAGGACCCTCATTTTATCCACGCTACATGCTTAAGCACCTCCCTCGCCCCCTTTTTCGTGGCGAGATGGCCACCGTACCCACCGCAGCCTCACCCCTTTTGTACACCCTTTCCTTCTCTACAATTTCTTCACTTTCGGGGACTATAACCTTTAGGTTGGTTACCCAAACGGGGAGGGGTTTTTAGCCGGTACAAATCCGGCACTGCCCATTCCTTCTTAGGCGTCTTTTGGAAGATCTTCCCCTCCGCGTCCTTTCAAAAAAAAAAAAAGACCCTCATTTTAGACGTGCCATAATCGTAGTGGGACATTACAATAGTGCACCGGAGGAATTTTGTAGTCAAATGGCTTGCACAAATCTTTTCATAGCGCAGATCAATCTGTACCACAGCAAAAACGCCTCTACGATTTTAGCAAGAGGTATGGCTGCGGTGCAGACAGGTATAACCTTTATAATTTATAATTTTTTTGTAATTTGTTTAAATTATTTTTTATAAACAAATGCAAATGACAGAAGAAAAAATACATGTAGGTTATTTTTTAGTTATACAAAGGATGGCATAGTTAGTTTTTTGCTATCCCAGCCAATTTTTGCATGGGTTTTAATAGGTTAATAACGCTACCACTAACAGCATACGCGCAGCGATGGAGGAGAAGGAAATCCCCGGAATGGTGATAGACTAGATCCGACATACGTTGCGACACAGGAAACTTGTGATCACAAACGGTGACGTTTCCCTAACAAGCACTGTCGAAAGAGGTTACCCGCAGGGGGAAGCATTATCCCCGACCTGCTGGAACATCGTGGTAGACGGTGGACTGAGCCGTGTTGCGGAACTAGGCTGCCGAGTAATCGACTACAATAACGATATATTTATAATATTCAGACGAAAGTTCTTGAACACACTCCTGGATCTTACGGAAACCGTACATAACTCCTTCAGTAAGTGGTGTAGAGGTTAAGGTCTATCGATAAACCCGAATAATACCGAAGTCGTCCTTTTCACCAGGAGGTATAAAGTTGGACTAATCCTGGAAGGTCAGGAAGTTATACTGAAAGACCGGGCCAAATAGTAGGGGGTTATCTTAAATAGGAAACTGCTACGGAAACTGCAGTTGGAGGAACAGAGCCGTAAGTTCAACGCCACGTTCTGGCTATGCAGACGAGCGATAGGTGCGAACTAAGGTTTCAGTTTCAAAACGGCTCTATGGATCATTAACGCCATACGTAAATCCAGGCTAACATACGCGTCCGTGGTATGGTGAACAAGCATAGAAATCAAGACCACACAGATAAAATTGGAACACCTTCGTAGACTGATTCTTAGAGCTGCAACGGGGGCTATGCAAACGGCACCCACAATGGCTCTGGGAGTACCCGCAGGGGTGGAACCATTCCATCTTATAATTAAGGCTGCGACCTGCAGCGCATTTCGAAGACTTATGGTCTGTGATGGATGGAAACAGAAAGGTAAACATACAATCTTACCACTCATAAACTAATACATTGTTTTACAGATAGTGAACATTCTTTTACAGAATATAAAGACAGTCTTCGTTTACATTATTCTATATAAAATATTGCACTTACTTACTATCTATGATATCACATATATTAAAATTTAATTAAAAAATCAGTCAATACAAAAATCAGTCTCCAGAATATTTAACAGGTAATATCACAGAGAGTTTAATTTTAAAATAAGAACAAACATGGTAAATCAAGAGGTCAATATCTATCGGCCATCATTGTATTCTAAAATTCAATCGTTTACTCATTGCACACATACGCTAATAAATACACACACACACACACACACACACAATTAAAAACGATGTATAGGGAGACCGATAGAGAGATAGAAATAGAAATAGAGATAGAGATAGAGATAGAGATAGAGAGATAGAGATAGGTAGAGATAGAGATTGACTGACAGACAGACAGAGAGACGCAAGTGAAGAAGAACCCGGCATTCCATTCTTTTTTGAACGGAGAGAGAGAGAGAGAGAGAGAGAG
>UELV01169203.1:0-43583 GCA_900490015.1 Megastigmus stigmatizans | reverse complement strand
TATAATTAGGATTATAGTATTTTCGCACCCTACTATATTTATTAATTATAGTACCGACTATTGACACTACTATAGTAAATACTGTATATATATTACTATAATTAAGACTATGTCACTATAGTAAATACTATATTGTCTAATTACATACTATAATCACCACTACATTACTATAGTACATACTACATGTCCAGAATTAATACTATAATCAAGACTACGTCACTGTAGTAACTGCTATAGTAGATACTGCATGTCCAGAATTATTACTATAATAATTACTTATACTAATGATAGGTAATTATTCATAATTTTAGACAAAGTATCAGATTGACGATTAAAGTTAAAATATGTGATTGATATACAAAAATTATAATTAACTAAATATTTATAGTAACTTTATCAAAACTTCCATAAATGCGTAATGTGAGAGGTTTTACTTTAATTAATTTTTATTTTTGTAATGACTGTAACTCCATGCAGTAATCCAGATGATCAATTCTTTTTCAAAAATAATTTTTATCAACTCAACACTTAAACCGATTCTGGATTTTTTTCAATTCTATAAAAAGAAACTATTCTACCAAAATTATAACACGTCAAAAATATCACTTCAAAATAAAAAGAAATAATAAAAGCACTGTAGCTTCTTCAGTTTTGAAGATATTAACAAAATTCAACATGTTTCTACAAAGTATTTTTTGACTGATAATAGTTAAATTAGATTGGGTAGGCTGCTTTTCAATGTTCATATAGTTATACAACTAATGGAAACAGAGCATAATCCTATTTGGGATTTGCCTTGCATTTATATAGTGAGATTTTAAAATTGGACTAGCTTTAAATTCATGTAGTGGTGTACTACGAATGTTAAAAATTAGTAATTAATAAACACAGCAAGTAAAGTGACAACTAAATGTCTTTAAAAACACAACAATTAATAAAAGATTCTGATAATTTCCTTCTATATAATTGTGAAAGAGGGAATATATGGAAATTGTATACTATTTCTGAATGTAAGAGAATTAATTTCATTTGAAAACGAAGTAATTTAGCGCATGGCTAACGTATAGCAAAACATAAACAAATATAAAAAAACTAGAACTATTGTTTAGAGTTTTCTAAAAATATAGAATTTTAAAAAATTGATGTGGAAAAATGCATAAAAACTTAATTGAATAATATGAGTGAAAAAGTCAGTATATGGTTATACACTAAATAGTGGAAATTTTGAAAAAATCCAATTTTTATAGTTTTTCCTTCAGAGGGCAAAAATTGTATAGATTCTTCATATTTATATCAGTTTTACAAGTTATCCTATTGATATATTATCTAGGCCGGTGACTATATTAATAACTTTTTCACATTGTCCGAAAGCTTTAAGGGAGACATAAGTTTTATTTGTTATTCGGTCTATATTTAAATACTAAATAGATACAACTGAAATAATATCGAGTTGACCTAGATAATATTTTATTACATTACAGTTGCCATAGTATATATATATATATACATTGTGCCTTTTATTATTTTTTTAATTCCATGTGAGTGCTAAGGTTTACTATTCGAGATAGAGTAGAAGTGGCACATAAATTGGTACCGCTATCACCGGTACTAAAATTTCTACAACGTGTTGAATGAGCGGTAAATTGAATTGCCTAGGTAAGAATTTTACTAAATTTTGCGGGAAACTGTCGATAAGGTGTATGGTTGAGAATATGAATTCAATTACAAGAAGAATTATATTTTACTAAATTAATTATTATTTTTATATTATTTAATTAATTTCCAATATTTTAAATTAGAAAATAGGAAAACATTAAAAATTCAAAGGAATTAGTATATAAATCAGTATATAAAATGTAAATCAGTATGTACGTTTTGTGACGAACTAGGAAATCCGCGGCTGTTGTAGTTTAAATAATTTTTTTGGCTTAGATGGTGTTGCTGACGTCTCACAATATTTAATTAAGTTTGCTTAAATTGTGCTAAATGTGTTTAATCGTATTATACACATTTTACAAAATATCGTTGAAAGAATTTTTTCCTTGTGCAAACACGTGCATGCTTGTAAATATTAAAGAAAATTATATTTAGAGTAGTAGCATTAATTATGCTTCTAAATGAATTATAATTTCATTAATTCACAAGATAACGTTTAATTTTAACTTGAATGCAGATTATAATATAAAATACAATGGTCCAAAAATAATATAAAATACGAAGATCCCGTAAGATTATAAAACAAAAAAATGTATGTGAAATTTTTTTAATGAAATATTCTAGTGAAAAACATTCCCTATACGAATCTACGAAATTAATATTCTGTCAAACATTCCTTTTGCTGCTAATTTGATCTTTTATTAACGCAGCCCATCATCCCATAATCTCATTCCTTTATCCGCAGAAAGAGTCGTTAGTAAAGATTACTCGCATAGATTAGAAGCAATCGCAGAACCGTCATTTCTCGCTCACACACTGGGTTCTTGATTTTTATTTTATTTCCTTATCAGAGAGAGAGAGAGAGAGAGAGAGAGAGAGAGAGAGAGAGAGAGAGAGAGAGAGAGAGCATTTGCAATCAGCGCCGTCACAAAGCCACGACTCTGAGCGCACAGTCAACTGTCGATCACTCGGATCATACGCAGGCACCCACGTATAAGCTGAGACATACAGAGGCTGCGCAGAGAGCTCTGAAACTCCCGCTTGCTTAATCCAATTCTCCGATCAAAACTCGCGGCGCTTAATTAAGGAAATGGCTTCGCTGCACACACAGCTCTCGCCTAGTGGATTCATCCGGAGGAGAAAAAAAAAGCCAAGAGGATCTGCACGTATATATACACGCACACGCAGACAAGACGCGCGCAGCATATTCGCGAGGGCGCAATTAATCGTTGAAACTCGGTCCTGGAGAAATTAAATTTCAAATTAAAAGCTCGAGAGCGAACCTTTTAACCTTGCGTAAACTTGGAAAGTGCGGCTGGGAAATTAGGAAGGACGTGGCTCGCGCTCACTGCAATTGTTTTAGAGCGACGTTCTTATGGGCGCGAAGGTAAGGCGAAGATAATGGCCTCGGACCGCCGCAGACGCGCCGCCAACTCTTACATCTTGAGGGATGGAAGTTTTACGAGGGGAAAAATTGATTTGCATAAATCCTCCTTTTATATACGCTTTAGCTCGTGCTCTTACGTTGATTCTGTTAACCGAAGCTTAAGTGGCGGCTAGTCGATTTTCTTAACTGACTGTGTTTGTATATAGTGTTGTCGAGCGTCGCTGCATTATCAAAAAATACATTAGCAGTAAAAGCATTTTAATTGTATTGCATTCGTCATAAATGCTTATTTTATCAACTCCGTTAAAACGATAACATATTATTAATTAGACATTCGCATTGAAATGTAACATAACGATAAACTGCACCCGTGAAAAATGACGCTTATACGTAAAAATTATGGTTTTTTAGTGCACGCGCGGAAGAGCAAACTCTCCCTTGTACAAAACACGCCGTGTACGCAGTAAAAATAGCAATTGCGCAGGTTTGACAGTTTGCACAACGAGGTCGGCATTTTTCACTAAAATAACAGTAACTTTTCCGGAAAATTGCGCGTATCCCCACTCCCTCCTAAAAGTACTCGAGAAAACGGTAAATTTTACAGCGAGCAATTTCTCTCGGCGTCGCGACAATAAAAAACTAAAATACCACGAATATAAACATAATGTTTATATCGCGCAAGTTTGTCTTAGCCTCGGTCTTAGCGCTGCAAACTCAACGAAAAAGGGGAAAAAGGAAGAAAACAGAGGCGGAAGTGTGGGGCTGCGAGCGGGAGCGCAACTTTATCGAATAATTTTTTTTTTCGCTGGTACACCACTCAAACACATGCATACATACGCTAACGCAACTGCTGCTGGTATATATGTATATATACATATTATATGTATATATGTATAGACGAACGCTTGCGCGTGGTTTTTTCTTTCTTTCAGCACTTCATAACGGCCGTGCGCGCGGCAAATACTTCAGAAGCATAAACCATATGAGATTCCGAGGGTCTGGGCAAAAAAAATCCGCGTCCTCGCTGCGCGCTAGCGCATCCTCGAGCCGCGTATATATAAATCAGGTCGGCGCTCGGCTGAGTTTTCACGCTGTGCTTTCTCTCTCTCCCTCTCGCGACGGCCAGTACATACACACAGAGAGAAAGAGAGCGACAAGAAAGAGGCGAAGAAGGGAGAGAGAGAGAGAGAGAGAGAGAGAGAAAAATTCGCTCGTTTTTCCAGTTCGCCTGCAGTTCGCGCCGAGCCACGTAAATCACCCAATCACCGCACGCGCGCGCTGCTCATGCAAGTGCGCAGTTAAGTCTCTCTCCCTCTTTCTCGGAAAACGCGAGGATCGACTGCTCGAGAGCGAGCTGCGAAAAAGAGAAACTCGGAAACAGCATGAGAGAGAGAGAGAGAGAGAATATGCGAAATAAAATACGGAAATGCACACGCGACTCGTACCGAGAGGTCTTACTCCCTCCTCTCTCTCTCTCTCTCTCTCTCTCTCTCTCTCTCTCTCTCTATCTCTCACTCACTCGCAGCTCTCAGTCTATCTCTGGTATAGCGCAGCTGAGAGCAGCGGATGAATAAAAAGCAGACGCGGAGGAGCATAGGCATATGCACCGCCGTTGCGGATTGCGTTTTGATAAATAAATTTGTTTCGGTAATGGACTTTTTATAAGTTCGAGAAAAAAAATTCCTACGACGCCCGACGAAGATTTTGATGCATGAATCTTAATTTATCGCTGACCTATGTTTTTTTTTTCGACACGGGTGCGCATAAGCTTGGGTAGGAAGCGAGGATTAGTGTAAAACATTTTAGGATTATGTTTTTACGAGGACATTCGCGAGAGAAACGTTCCGAAACGCAGTCATTAGGGTATAGTTATGTTGTGTGTAGCGCATAACTTGTTGAAACGAAGCACTATACTAAACGAGAGCATAAGGTACATTTACTACTTGCGAGTGTAATAATAGTGAGTAGTAATAGGAGATACTAAAATACATACTAATAATTCATATTTTTGAATTCTCAAAAAAGCGAGTTCCAGCTTTTTGATGGATTTTAACAGGATCTTGGTCCTTGAGTCTGAAAAATCGATTATATCTTACATGATTTTTTGTAATTTTTTATATTTTCATACTTTTTAGATTTTTAATAAAACTTTTTTTTTAAACTTTTGACTATTTTCTTTAATATATAATATACACAAATTACTCATCGTCAATGTCGGAATCTATAGCACTTTATAAAATGTTATGAAATATACTGGAATCATTTGAGCATTCGCTGTCTGGTGGCGTGTCATCATTATTTGGATTTGATTGTTCTAAAATTCTTCGTGATCTTCTTCATATTCTAGCAGTTTTTCGATATTAACTGCCTTAAATAAGCTGTATATAAAGATCTATGCAGTCGAATCCGAATTGAACACCAGAACAATTTTTTTACAATCCTTTTTGGATTTACATGCACATGCCTTCCACAAAATAGTTGGTATTAGATCTTACGTTCCCTTAACTGGAACAAGACCAACATCAGTATTTGTCCAGTCAAACTTAGTCGCTTCTTTGTTATTAACCAGCCACTGTTTAACTTGTAAATGAACTCTTACTACGAGCTGATCTTCTGTCAGCGGCAAATTTGCAAGTAAAAATTTATTTCTGTTGATTGATTTTTCAAAACAACTATATCTGTACACATTTAAATTTGCTATAGTATTTTTCGCTCCGTATAATAATTTAATAAAATTACTACGAGAAGAGGTAAGAAGTGAAGACATAGCTGTCACATCATAGAAAATTTGAATTTGTATTTATTCCTTTCTAAAAACTTACTACGATTTTTGCATGGCAAAATTAGTCAGTCAAGTTCTAAATTTACTAACCCTTTAATGGTTATAATTCTTTCTCCCTTAAGAAAAAAAAATTTTTTTTGAACTAAGATTCGTCAAAATCGGTGCAATAGTATTAATCGGAGGTAACACTCACACACACAGCGATTAGTGCCAATGATGTGGTAAAATTAAGAGAGCTTCTTATAACGGAATCAACGTCCATTCCAGGGACGACACAGACGCGGGTGCAACGACTCTGCATCACACAATTTTCACAAATATTGAAGAAATTTTGAGATTACTTTTGGAGTTTGGTTCATAATAAGTATATCACAGAACTAGAGAGCATACAATATGAAATAATGTCTGGTAAGTGATATTGCGTGAATTTTTGTACAGCACTAAGCAATTACCTTTGTATACACAAAATGTAAAGGTTCAGAAAGCTTTTGAGTCCCAACGATACAAACATCGATATTCTATTTTCTTTGACGATTTAAGAAGAAATTTTAAGATTGCTTTGGAGCAATTGGTGTATCAACAAAAGAGAAAAATCAAAAACAGTTATTTATATTTATTAAAAAATTGTTATTCAATTAGCTTTTAAAAAGTTAGACTGACGCTAACCATATTTGTATATTAACTAATGTGTATATGTATAAGTCAAATACATGAATAAGTTACAGAGATTTATATACCCAATTCTCTTTTTTTTTCTAATAAAATTACGTTTAGAGCAAAACATACCTACTTTATATATTCTTAATTAAGATATGTTTACCTACCCGTGTAATATACACGGGGGTTCGTTAAAGATCATTGGTCCAGCTTTTAGGCAGGAGAATCATTACCGAAGCTCATAAAAATAAATGGCGCAAAGATGAATTTGTTCCAGTCAATGCAGTCACGTCTAATCTAGCCCCATTTAAGCCGGACGAAAAACAAACAAAGGAGAAAGTCACGAAAGGAAAAAAGGTAATGGCGTCAGCAAAATGACGTTGCAGAGAAAAAAACCTGTTCATAAAAGAAGGGGTAGGGAGAAAGAGAGAGATAGAGAGAGAGAGGGAGAGAGAAAGTGAGAGGGTAGAGAGAGTATGCATAAAAGAGGAATGCACGCGAATGGTCAGAGAGATTCGCGGCTATGGCATTGTACAGAGGTTGGCGCTTCCACGTCGACACCTGCAACCAGCCGGTGTACTGTGCAGCCGCTATACGAGAGGTAAAATAATCATGAGCGCCGCGGTTTTATGGCTTCGCGAGCGAACATTACCGGTGAAACATGGCTGTCGCGCGCGGCTCGCGACCGGGGAAAATTAGTCGCACTGCATCTCTCGCTCGCTCGCTCGACTGTAAACAGCATTGTTCCGCTGCTACCGCGCCCGCGTTTTTTCCTTCTCATTTTCTATCCGCTCAATCTCCCCCGCGAGCACAGTGCAGCTGCTTTTGTTCCGCTATTTTTTTCATCACAAATGCGACTGGCTTTAACCCTCCCTATACCAGCAGCTGGCAGTCCGATGGTTAAACATGCACCATAGAAATGCCCGGGATGTACTTTTTCATTATACGAATATGTTTTAGAAGTAGATGTAGGAGTAAGGTAATATATAAGTTTCGCTTAAATGTATAAATACTGTAATAATCTCTAATTTTTAGAAAGTGCTTAAAGTAGCTATTGTAAACTAAATCTATGTATTATAGATTAGCGTTATGTTAGAATTAAAGCCAGGTCAGGCAGGTGAAACGTGGGCGTGATGGACAAAAAGCTCGAGACAGTGGTTGATATGTAATTCATGAAGTCTGTGAGTAGGCGGACAGAGAAAATCGCAGTCCTCAGTCAAGAAAGTCTTAAATTGAGACAAATGGTACAACAGCAAGGAAAAAATAGGACTGTGTTTTGTAGAAAATGTACATGCCGTGCTTTCACGGGAGAGTGCTTTGTGGAGAACGCTGGGATGAAAAGAGGGAAAACTCGTACTTTAATAAGCACAAAGAATCGGTGAACTCTCTTCCTTTATATACCAGTATTAAAATGCTACATCTCTGTCAAGTTTTAAGTAAATCACTCATCGTTTGCAGAACCAGTTTTTTTTTTTTCAAAACTAATTAACCTAAAATTTGAACAAAGTACAATTTTGTATATACGAATAGTATGCGAATAAAATAGTTGATAACCATTAGAAAACTTAATCCATAACTAAAGGTATACAATTTTTACTGAAGTAATAATGAAAAATAAGTGAAAATTAAAATAAATAGCATCATTACTCATAAGTATAATTTTATTAAATAAAAATTGAAAAAAATTTAAAGCTATGAATGAAAATAAAGCTATTCATTCTATTGAACAGAGTTCCAGCTCGTATGGCATTTAATCGATGTCAGATTTATCATCAGATAAGAATTTTATGTTCAGTAGTTGAATGGCAAATTTGTGGATTTATCTATGTACCTATTGATCCCGAACTTTTCAGCATACTGTCCTATATCGAGCTTGATTTTCGCCTGACGAATTTTATGAGGTACTTTATACCATCGTTTAAAATTTTCTACGAGCACATTTTTGTTCAACATTCTTATCGTCAATTTGAAATGATTTCTAGATTTCTAAAATGTTTAAATAAATATTGCTTATAACAAAAAAAGGAAAAAACATCAATTTTCAGTATTAATTCATGGCAAGATCAAATATTTACTCTAGGTAGCTGAAAATTGATAACTGTAAGTTTTTTGAGTCGCTGATTAATTAATAAATCAGATAATAAATCCACTATTATGTTAAATTTCGTGAAAATTGAGTGGTTTTCAAAAAAATTCGTCAGTAATATTGAATCAGCCATCTTGAATTTTCAAATTCTAACAACGGATTTGTAATCAGAGATCTCAAAAAACATTATATACATATTTTCGTGGAAAACCGATAACAAGAAAAATACGTGCTTCAAAGGGTTAAAAATTAATGACTTCGATTTTTATTATTGACCTTTTTTCTCTTGTAAACGCATACCGTTACCACTATACTGTTTTATAGATCAGATTCTGAATAATTTATTGTCTTTAATTAAATATTATAAAATAGTCCTAAGTACAGCTGCCTTTCATTTATAAATTATCTATTGTCAGGAAACGCTTCGTATCAATATTTCAATGATACTTTCAAAAAATTTTATCCCAATTTCTCTCCAAGGTACTGCTTTCCGTATTAAAATTGAGGAGCTTTTTTGATATTAAAACTACCGATCAAGTCTTTTAACCTTCTGACAGCCGGCATTTTTCCTACTGAAAAAATGTAACTTTCTCGAAATTTTTCATATAAATGTTTCTTAAGTAATAATATATGTGGGCCAATCATGCAATGACGCCATATGGCGTCATGCCGGCTGGCGGTGGTAAAGGGAAATTTTCAAAATTTTTATATCAGCAAAGAAAGTTTTCTAAGGGTTTTGAGTGTTGCTGAGAACGATCATGATACTTATTTTGATCAAAAATGGATGCTAGATAATGTTATTCTATTTATTATTTTTTTCGTTTCACATGAAAGTAGAGAGACCGATGCCAGACAAAAATACGATATTTTTAAAATTTTTGGTCTGCCATCTTGAATTCGCCATCTTGGAATTGAAAAATTGAAATTCTGATTACATATTTGTGCTCAGCAACCTCAAAAACCCCGGAGTAAGAAATTTCAAGCAAAATTATTGCATGACGCCAAATGGCGTCATCCCGGCTGTCAGAAGGTTAATATAAAATGTGTTATCATTAAACAAACATTCAATAAAATTAATCGTTATTTAAAATTAAGTAGCTTTACAGCAACCTTTCAATTCTTTAAGGAGTTCTTCACGGACTCCCTATTGAATAGAGTGTGCAAAATAAAGATTGCGAAATTGTTGTTCGATTTTATTTATTTATAAATTTTAAGATAGTTTTAATTGATATTAGTATCAATATAACAATGTTTTTATAGAATGAATGTTGCTTGTACGTAGTCGGTAGCAATGACTTACGTAGTTATTCATGCACAGATTAGCTTGGCAACGTCGCATGTTTGACTTTGCGATCGAATCGAACAAATGACAACCAGAGTTGCATTCACGAGATCGAACGGAAGATGTGACGTTGTCATGTTTACGGCGCACGTAGAAGAGTTCATCAAACTGTATAATATGTTTTCGTATTTTCTGTAATAAATATCTTTTAAATTAGTCCATTTACCCCTATTTTTCATTCAATTATTAGAAAGTACAAATCTTCAACTTTCATACTCTATTTTTACATTTTGAGATTGCAAAACGAACTGAACCTTTATATTTATTTGTATAGTTTGAAAAGAAAAAAGCATATGTTGCTCAGTCACTCAGTCAAGTACATAACGAAAGCAAATAAAACTTTTACTGTAGGAAGTGAAAATATTAGCTCTAACTGCTTCAGCAATAACTTTACTGAAATATAGTTTTTAAAAGCTCCTATAACAGCCTTGACAATGGTTAAATAGAGGGCTTATTAAACAATAAACTACAGAGAAAACACAATGAATTTATGTCCTAATTGTTTTATATAGATCAAGTGTAATTAATTAGTGATGCAATGTATAATTATATTAATATTAGTGTAAAATTATTCAATTGATTACCCAACTCCTGCATTTCACAACAATATAATGTGATAAAATACAATAAAAAGAAGGAGCTATTATTTTCTCCAAGTTAATTAGCATTCTTTGAAACGTCTTACGCAACCCTCAGATCCATTCTAGTAGATCCGTTTAATTAAATACAATTTATTACTTTTCAAAGTAGTGCAAGATCAATAATAAAAACAAGAAAATTGTAAATGGGTGAACATTAAAATTGGCACTTATAACTTAAAAAATTAGTGCCCTTTGAGAATTATTATCAATATAATAGTATCCACGGTACCGCTTCATTTCTATAGTCAGTTTGATAAATTAAAAATAATCGCATTTTCTTATGCGTTCAAGAATGAGATTTTCTCTATAACATATTATTTTTAAATTTTAGCCTTTAAATATAATAAAATAAACCAAAATTCTTTATTAAACGTTAGAATGCATTAGTATAAAAGCATTTTAAGTACAACAATGAACAAGTTTGTAATAATTAAGTGATAAGTAAGGTATATTACGGTTTATACATATATATGTATATATTTATATTCATAATTTTAATACTCATTTGCGGAATTGTCTTTCACTCTTACACGAACTTTACTAACTTCACGAATTATTTCTAAGTTGCTATTAAGAGATTTATGTGTAATCGAGTTATTTTACTAACCATACTTGTGTCAATTACTTCACAGACAATTTGAGTACTTATACTGATCTATTTTACACTGAATTTTTTGCATTAATTTTCACAGTATATATTTACTAATATATTTATTTCACTAACTGTGACATAACAAACGACAGTACCGTGATTTTGAAATATACTACACAAAATTTGATAAAACTTACGTTTTTCTCTCTTTCTAGCTTATTTTCTTTATATAATACCTTTCAATCAGAAAGCAACCAGCTAATATTATCTGCAGCAATATATTTTTTCCATCTAACCACAAAGTCAAACCGCCAGCCATAAAACTGCGATCCCTTTAATTTTAAATTAAACAATCCGGAAAAAGCAGAAGAGAGTATCCGTTTCATCAGCGGTGAGCACAATCTTCGCTCGAACCCGGGGCTTCGCGATATAAAAAGATAGTAGAATGCAGATTTTATCCTCCAAGGCTTCTCTCTCCCTCCCTCTCTCTCTCTCTCTCTCTCTCTCTCTCTCTCTCTCTCTCTTCCTGTCTCTTTCTGCCTCTCTCTGCAGCTCCCTTTCAACGTCGATCACGTGCCACTGCCGTTGCCAGACCTTCTCGTGTCTCCCTCTCTCTCTCTCTCACTTTCTGTCGTCATGTCCGCGTTTTATGCGTCGGTCCATTGTCAATCTTATCAGGTCTGCAAGAGAAGAGAGGGTCTGCCTAAAGCGAGCTGTACCCTCGTACGCCTTGGGAAATTGACAGTAAAAAAGAGGACCCAGACCGGCTTCACTTGACTCCTACCCACCCCTTATGGACTTTCACACTCTGGCACACTGACGAGCAACTGTGCAGTGCATCGTGTGTAGTGGAAGGATTCAGATTCTCTCTCTCTCTTTCTCTGTCAGACAATTTCTATCTCTCTCTCTCTCTCTCCTATATATCGGTTTTCCATTCTCTGCGGTCATAATTCATGCAGGCATCGACCGAATCATCGTCTGATCGACGCTATTCGCGCGCCTCTCCCTCTTTACCTCTTTATAGATATATATGTCTCTCTGCCGCGGCGTACCTCATATATCTTTTACCTCCTTTTTTAACGCGTTACGTTCCTCGCGGAGAAAGGCGATCTTTAGCATTTTGCGGAATAAATTAGCCCCGTGATTTATATCAATATTAAAATAGAAATATGTGCAATCTTTAAATGCGAACTGGCGACTGCATGCGAGAGCGCAGCTATTTATGTGTGTTCATGAAAAATTATATATAAGAATCTAGATTTCATGGCTTTTATGAATTCCTTGAACTGCGCTATATTCTCGTGCAGTATAAAATTTTAATGCAAAGTATTTTTTCCGAGATTTTTTCCCTTCGATTAAAAAATAAACTATGTATTCATTCCGCAGGGGTAGCTTTTGAACCTATACATTCACAAATTTTACGTTTCACATATTTTTTTGTGTGTATATGTTTCGAGCGAGCCGATGCAGCTCCCGCAACAATTTATCGCTGGTATTCACGTAGAATAAACAATAATTTTCTTTTAAATATATATACGCACGCACAAGCCGGACGATTGTATCAAAGTTGGAATAATTTTATTCTGCTTAAATTTAACGATATGTACCAGGAACACATATAACCCATATACTGCACAATTTGTAATTTATAAGGCAAATTATATCGACGATACAATTATTTTAGCAGCGCAATTGTACCACACCGAATATAACGTTCCTTTTATCTCGGTATGGCGGATGTTTAATATTATTGTTTTAAAAATACAAATATTTTTCGATTATACCGTGCCGGCGATTTTAATGCTCGATCGGTACTGCATTACCGTAGCCAATATAATTAGGTCGCCCCATAAAAGAATAATACGAATTGATGTATTTATCGCGGAACTGTCGCGAGCAACAAACGATTCGTCAACGCGCTCCATTGTCGGTGCTTATACCCGCAAGTTATGAGGGAAAAAATGTATAATATACATATAAATACACATGCATACACGCGCTTTCATTCGATTACGCGGAATTTATTTACTCGAGGGCATATCAAATAAAGTGAGCGTGGAATTGTTGCGATATGCTGTGTTGTATATAAGCGCGACTCGGGGGCCCCGCGCGGTACAGTCGCCCTTTTTGTCGGCAACGAAAATAAGCTTTTTCTCATCCCCAATTTTGATGAACGATCCAACGTTCCCACGCACACATACCGTATATGTATGTGTGAAGCCGTGGCGCTCGAATTTCAATCACGTTGCTTTATTTAACGGCAGATCGGGACGAGATATGCCACTGCGTCGCAAATTCCCCGCGTATTTCCAGTCTCGCTCAAAATACCAATTAAAAATTCTGTATCCCCTTCTATTATTAGTTTTGCAGTTATAGTACAACAAGCGCTTGCAATATAAAGTTTTTAATTATGCTGGACTTTTCGTGTCGTGAATAAATTTTGCATAATTACCTATTCCAACTTAATTTATCGCGTCGCATTTGAATAGAGCGTGATGTGTTAATATTATGTGAAAAGTAACTTTATATAGTGCCACTTTTAAAAATACTAATTTGTAGGTCAAAACTAATTAGTTCAAAGAAATACAATACGTCGAAAAGAAACGTTTTGCATTTCTATTTCTAAGTAGCATAATTAGTTTTGTTAAACATTACTAATTATTATCAATAATCGTTTAATTAATTTAATTCGAAGAAAATGTGTAACGATCGTCAAAGTGGAAATAGAAAATACTTGTATCTAGAATGTAAAAATTCTTTGGATGATTTCATGTTCGACTAATCTCGTTAATTATTCGTATAATTTTTATAAGCTAGATTTCGAGATTATAGGTTAGCGAGCAGGTTAGACATGTGTGTTATTGCATATCTATGATGTATTTGTTAAATTTAATGTAAGTCGATTTTAAAAAAAGGCGGTTGAGCGTCGACGTTCGTACTGCCGTCTGTAAGACGCGAAAAGAAGGCACTTGCTTACGAGGAGCGAAACCATGCAGATGGTGGTGGTAAAATTTTGTAAGCATTTTTGTGATTCTCCGGAATAAAAAGGAAACTTTTATAATATTTAACGCTGTACGGTTTCATTTAATTAAGATTTAGTTTCCCGATCTTACAAACATAACAGTATTCTCTTAATACTCAAATTCCTGGTTTATTATGTATTAGTAAGTCATTACATTCGGATAATATGGTCTCTGTATTACTTATCAAGATTGTAATGCTCAATTAAATCTGAAAATAATTAAATTGGCATGCTTGTAATCCCAACTGCACGATTCGTCCCTTTGTCGAAATTTACTATTGATGTCATTATGTCATTCCATTATATCTAGACTATTCGATATTAGTTTAATAGAAATTCTTGATTCATCACCATAATAGAAACCAGTAATTATTTATACATTAATAAAAATGTTAATCTGTCGTATTTACAAAATTACGACTAAACTATTCACGCCATAAAAATTATCCGACGTTCAAATTGAATTCTAAAATCAGTTAGCCGGTGCTTCAACATGCCAACGACTCGTCAACTTTAACCCCAAGAACCTCCAAGATCTCAATCAAGCTCGAGAGCGTAAATAACAACCATCAATTAATCAGTCAATCAATAAATCAATCAGTCAATCTCCTTCCGCCCTTGTCTCCTCGAGTCCTTGCCTCCTCTTTTCATCGCTCCTCCTTTTCCCTTCCTTCCCCTTCCTCTGCTATATATCACCACCTACGCACACTTCTCCATATACATATATATATATATATTTCGATTGCGCGCGACGGTGCAGTCGATAGCCGCTTGGAAATCAGCCGGCTGAGTTACCCCGCAGCCAACGCACAGTGCCATTAAAGCGCCAGTAGCGTTAATGAAGCATCAGGGGGGACGCTTCCACCCACCTCCATACCTCCCTCCCCCTCCGGGTCCGCCGCAACCGCAAATGAACGCTGTCGCCTACTTCTCTTGGCCGACGGCTCGAAAAACCGAAGCGCACCCCCTCGGCTGGGCGCGCGATTCATATTGACCATTGCCAATGAATCTTCTCCCTCTATACGCTTTTACGGATCGACTCCCACAGCCGTATAAAAGGAACACGAGGATTAACGTCTTCTCTCGCTCGTGTGTATACGTGTAAAGGAGAATAACTGTGGCTCTGTAAAAGGCGTAGTTTATGTTTTGAGCGTTATAAGGGAATATAAATATTTTTGGGGAAAAGGAATTTGACGGTAAAATGGTCAATTTTTTATTTAGAGCGAATAAAAGTGAAGTGAAAAGAATTTTTCAATATACTTTACAGATACATTGATAATTACGAAGTTGTTAAGAATAATTTCGCGCAATTCTTTTAGTCATCAACAACACCGATCATCTAAACGATTTTAATGATCTCATTTTTGTATTACAAAGTGGTAGTAGAGTGTATTTAGCACTGCTATTGTTATCGCTTAAATGTGCTAATAAAGTACGATTGACTTACAGAACCAACTGCATTAGTGCTAACGGGTATCGATCGTTCAAGAGAAGTAGTTCTACTAGCTTAAACTTTTGATCTCCGATGTTACACATACCAGTTGTACACTTAAATAATTTAATAGACTATAAGTATTTGAGAAATAAACAGGCGTTTATTGTTTATTGTAAATTCTATAAATTTTAGTCTTGTAAATATAGCTAAAAGTCAAATCTTAGTATTACGCAAGTATTACAAGTCAGTTTCTTAGTAGAAGTAACTTTGAAAATTATATATTACGCAATACAACTGAGAAGTTCGATTATCATATTCATCTCTTATTGATCGGTGAAAGTAACCCTTGTGTAAGATATTATAAAGAATAAATTATAATTTATTAGTTGATAATTATTAATTAATCGCATCAAATAAGATCCGATATTTAAACTCAACAACATAGACAACACTAACAAATAAAATCAAGGACGCGCTGGCTATATAGTCGAAACGATGATTCACGCTTGTAAGTTTGTAAATAAGCAGATTTTAACAATTCAAGATCACCTACAAAATTTTAAAAGGGTTGAGAAGCTCGTTTAAAAGTTATTGATAGTATAAATGTCAATTTAACTCGCGTTGTATAGAATAGATTTGATACCGAAATTCATGTATAATCGAGAAAAACTAAGGAAAAAACAATGTCAAGTACTTGCAATTTTGTATAACAATAATTAATTATACTTTAAACATGTATCAATGATAACAAATATATATTAGAAACTATAAACTCAGCAATTTAGCGTTAACATGGTAAAAAAGGACAAATTCATAGCCAAAAGTTTGTGAAATTAATCTTTATATAGTCAAAAAATACTTTTGAACACATTTAAATCAATTTTAACTGGTCTCAATCTTCAATACTACTATATTTATGTATACAAATATATTTTAAAATCATACAGACTTAATTTTTAAATTTGACTAACTTATGGGTCTGATTGTATAGCTAGAACATCCTTAATCCAAATCAAAATGGATTAATAATTATATTATAGAAGAAACGACTCTGTAATACATATCTATTTTAGTCTTAATGATTTAATAAATTCACTATTCATCATTATATATTCTTGCATATCTTTTTAATCTTTAGAGATCCAGAAAATGGGGTACATGATCGGTCTACGAAAATGCATAAAATAGGTATCTTATGTATTACATTTATGTATTTTATCGTCTCATTCTGTCTGACACCAACATCAATTGAAACAAAATCACGATATAAATAAAATGTAGACATCAAACGTGTTTGAACGCGAGATATTAAGTGATATTCGGTATTCAGAACTTCCATTTTTTCGGGGTAACTTAGGCAATTTTTTAACTAGAGCTTCATTTAAGGTAGCTCTAGGGTTAATCCGACTTTGTAAGGCATAAAAAATAATTACGTAGAAATATTCAGGAGGATTTACTGAATATATTTTATAAATATTGAGGCGAGTTATCGTGTAAAAATTAAAAATACTGTAAATTAAAGTTGAGGTATTTACGGATATTTAACATTAGCCCTTATGAGACAGGCTCTCCGACAGATAGGAAGTGAAAGATTTTTGAATAGATAGCGGTCTAAGCCATTACTGAAAAACTAGATTTTAATAGATTGATATCTCAGCTTTCCAAAAATTTAAAAGTTATTATAAGTTATCGTGTAAAATTAAAAGATATTTACTATCAAAGCAAGTAAAACCTTGTTTTCACGGGTTAATTTAGGAAGCGATAGAAATGAACTGAAAAAAATTATTTTCAAAAATATTTTATTTTAATAAAATAATAAAGAATAAAATACTAAAACTAAATAAAAATTAAAGAAAAGATTTTTTATATACTTTTAATACGCTTATTTAAGTGTTTAAAGCAATTTTTCGTTTAATCTCTCTGCTGACTAGAGAGTACCTATAGAGCTACCTTAAATAACTTTCTGAAAGACCTTTTTTCATGCCATTGGCTTTTCAATTCCTGGATTTTAATTTCTTTACATTTATCTCGTCGGAATAACGATCATATAATTTTGCGAAATAAAATATTCTATTTATACATTACCATCAATGTTTTTTGTTGACTTCATATTGTACTCACCTGAAACATAAATATACGTCAATGTTTAATTCGTGAAATAAAATAGTAGACATAAAAATACATATTTTATAGTATTCAATAAAATATAGCGGGTATTTTTACCAAACAAAATTGTATTTGCGTGGATTTACGTTATAAATTTTCACATTTTGGTATCGAACGCAAATTCTTTTCAATTAGAAATTTTCAAAAAGAGAATCTTTTTTTTAATTCAAAACCTTGTACTTACTGCCATAAAAAAAAAACATTATTTTAACAGTAATACAAGTACGCCTATTCAGAGTAATCGGAACATTGACATTAGTACGCATTGCTGCAACAATCATTTCTGCATTTTTCCAATCCAAAATTCCCAGCGTATACACCCGAAACGGAAAGCCTGTTCAAGCGATAAAATCAAATCCCATGAACGCTTACACGAGAAAAAGAGAAAATCCATTACACACACAGGCTCTCGTGTACTACTTTTCAAGAACAAGTCAGAAGCAAAAACAGAGTGGCACACTTAATAATATAAGAAGTTTCCTATTAGAAAAAAGAACTGCACGAGCTCGGACTTAATCTCTCTTTTTAAGGTACTAACCTTTCCGCAGTTCATTAATTACATCAAAGACAGTTACAAAGAGCCGAGCGGCAAATTAAATGTATTTTTAGCACGTAATTAGGATACTTTCGAAGTACCGTGTTGGACTATACCGCTCCAGACGAAGAGAAAGCTTAAGAGGAATGGAGAGAGGTTGTGTGTGTGCGTGTGTGTGCAAGGTGCACTACTCCATTAAACTCCACGGACTCTTAACCGCGAAGGCTTTTAATTTTCGTGACAGCGGACCCACTGAGCCCCGCGATACTCCCTTTAATGTAAAGCTTAGTCTGTATAAGCTCAAAGTTTGCTGTAAAGTGTACTGCTATCTTCATGCGAAACAAAAGGTTTGATGTCTATTTTTAAAGTATGCTCGGATGCGTGTCACAGACGGAACTGTGTCATCCCACACCTTTATAATGACCGTGTTAAACTACAACTTGTAGTTTTATTTAGGCCAATTTCCAATCATGCAGTCAAAAAGTCGAGTATGCAAAAAAGAATTTTTCAAAAATCCCGACCAATAAATAGTCTCAGCCCCGATCCTAAACTAAAAACCATCAATCCTTCGAGAGCTGACACGTTATCAATTGCGGGCGCTAAAGCCTTGGCTAATCTTTCCCATCGATCGGATCAAGCTTAGCCCAGTTCGTTCTAACCCAAGTATTTGTCTATAACTCTGGGTATATCTGCAACGGAAAATTTCATAACTCGCGATTGTCCCCGACGAACTATATCCATAAAGAATAAAATTTACCCGTTACGTATAGCTAATCATTTGGACCTTCTGATCCTGACCGAGTTGCAAAACAATCGTCGTCCATATGAAGTACAAGTACCGGACATTTTCCGGGAATGTTTCTCGTTGAATAAAAATGCTTCGTCGGTATCGGACAGCAGCAAGTTTCACCCTATCTTTCTCCCGACTGTGGCGCGGTCACTGCACTCAGTGCGCCGCCGGAGTTTATACAAAGTTTTCCTTCGGCCGTAATCGCACTTAATATCTGCTGCCATTACGAGCACTTCGCGGCAAAACGATGTCCCCCCTGTTACCGGGACCTTGTCTTTGTTATTTTTTTACACCTCCATGTTCCCCCTTTATCTCCATCTCGCTGATTCTAGTTTTAAATCGTGTCTCCCATTGTCTTGCTTCTTATGCAGCCTTTTAAAATCAGTGCTCCCCCCGGCTATTGTTTCACTTTACTAATTGGTGTGTGCTTTTACGCGACACTTAAATGATTGCACAATCGTATGAAAGTTTTATTCTCCATGGGTACATATACGAGAAAATTGCTACGTCTTTGTATTACGTGCAAAAAAATTATTAGCAATTTTCCAACGCGTAACATCCGCGTATTTCTTATAATTAATATTTGTATGTAATTAGGTATTGTACCGTAGGGGTTTTATAAAGATATTTACACTGAATTACTTTAGTTTTTTTTTAATTTGAGTAAGTTTATTCTAGGCGAATAATCCATTTTCAAATTCAGATTATTATCGGCTTACATAGACCGAATAAAAGTCAATAGAGAAATGGGATAAAATTAAAAGCTATAGCTGTGGCTATCCGGATAATTTATTTATGTATAATCCACTTTGTAATATCCCATGCAAATTTTCAAATAATGGCTAAAAATAATAATGGAACTTGCATAAAAATTAAAAATTCATATGAATCAACTCGAGCGTTCATTGTGTAATTAGTTTTTCTTGCAGCTAGCTGGTCATATGTATAATAAAAAGCAGAATTGAACGCGAACTGTCTGACGAAATACTGACCTCTTCTACTGGTTTAATATGGATACAATTTCATTGTGTTGAATTAATTTTAATGAAACTTTTAATTCGATTTTTCTACAAAATGGTGTTTTAAAAATATATGTTATTACTTATAGATCCAAAATTTTACACGATTTAGTACATTTTTCTTGCGGCTAATTAACACAGATCCAAGACATACTCCATTTTATAAAATATTATTTTATTTAAATTCGGTAATTTAAAAAATACACTTTTTTATAAAAAAATGGCATGGATATTTTTCTAGCAGATTAAATATATATTATATTATTTTTCTGAAATATAAATTCTCCAAAAGAACAGGATTGCTTCCAGGTCTCAGTGTCTGATAATACAAGCGTCCAGCGAAAAATACGAGAAAATAAGTCTTAAATACAACCCTACTACATAAACTTACGCAATCCCATCCTACTCGAAGCAATTTTCGTAAAATTAATTAAACAATTTACAGCCTCGTGTCTAATTGCCATTTATCTTTAGCCGTCCAGTCTTTTTACCTGGAATTTTGCTCTTTATGTTTATCTCTCAGTCTGTTTCCCTAAGCCCATTTTTACTGTCTTTCTCGTTTTGCTATTTCTTCTTTTAACTACTTTCATTTTCCATGGATATCTCGCTTCTCTACCTCTGTCTCTCTATCTCTGCCTTCTCTCTCTCTTTCTCTCTCTCACCAACTCCGATACTTTGCTCACGTAGGGTAAGGAAGAAAAAGAAGGCACTGGCGCGGCTATTGTCGCTGATATTACTTTTCCAGATGTAGGAAAAGTTCCTCGAAAGAAGGGAAACGAGGGCGAAGTTTCTGCCTGCAAACTCTTTTATATACTCCCTGACCTCCTCTCTCTCTCTCTCTCTCCCCCTTGCACCGCGCCCCATGTAAACTACTCGTACTCTCTAGGCAGATAGAGCGAGCGCAGCGGTAATCGCAATTAGAGATGCGGAATCGCTTGTCAAAAGAAGCGAACTTTTTATCTTCATTTAAAATAATTCTTTTGTTTTCGATATTCAATGCACGCGCCCGAAATATCCTCGTTATGGCTATGTGTCATTACGTCATTAAAACTCGGCTCAGTTTTTTTTTTAATTACAATAATACGTATACACAATAAAATCGTGCATCTAGTGTATCCCTTTTTAACTGGGCATAATTTAATTTATGTTTTTATTTTATGAAGATCAACGAAACTTTTAAAATTGCAACATTTTATTACATTTATACATTATATTACATTTGATATACCATAAAATACAAATCTGTAGCTGTGAAATACCTGTTATATCGATTTACGTTCAATGAATATGAGTTTTGTATCACATCTATATTTTTTAATATAAATTTATTTATTGGAAAATGTTTCGGAAAAATATATGCGTGTCACTTCCCCATGCGCACGTCGAGTGCATTTTTAACGCTTATTATTTCGCATATTCCTTATTTTCATGCTCTGAGTGTTATTGCGATGAGTTACAAATGAATAGCGGAGTGTCGGCTAGGTATGCACTTACTCACACGACAGACGCAATTCATGGATGGGCTCAAGATTAAAATTGCGCCGTATTTTTAAATTGTTCGCTGCTGTTGTCATATCAACGTCAATTGAATCGTATGAAATATACGGGATTGCAAAAGCTTTAGAAAAAAATCGGACGAATCGCGATGGTTTTATAAATTTGATAGATACTTGTGTTTTTAAGTACCCTCGAAATAATCAAGGAACGGTTGATAACTATGTCTTATAGTTAAAAAGCTTTTAATTTTCGATCGGAATTCGATATTAATGTTTTATTGTGTAAATATTCGAAAGTGACCGTGTGCTTATCGCAAAATAAAGCAATGGAAATCTTTTCATCAATACATATCAAAAGCGAATAATTTTTTAAAACGACAACATGGACATAAAATTGCTTTCAAAAGTTTTTAATAACAGCTTTTTGACAAACAATGGATTATAGTTTTAACAGGGATTCGAATATTCATAAATGATATTGCACGGAGAAATAAAATGCGCAAAATGTACTGAATTCTGCTCTCTAAAAATAGTATAATAGCTTATATCACACGGTTTTTTTTACGTCCTGACAAGTCGCAATTGGTGCACTAGTTTTCGCGAGTTGATTTAGGAGAATTTAGTATGCATTGCTTTTTAATCATTTTCATCATAATTTGCAACATTTTGCACAGTTTTAGTTCTAATTAATATTTTAAATTGTTTAATTACAACTCAATCCATAGAGACGCCAATTTTTCATATAAAATTTATAAATAAAATTACAAGTACGAAGTGTAGTAGAAATTGAGAATGCATATTAATATACATAATTACGCAAAAACATTGTCTTTCACAAAAAGTGTATAAGAAAATAACGGAACTGTATAATTATACAGTAATATATGTAAAATAATAAGTGTTTTAAGTTTTGTCGTAAACATTTTTACAAAAAAGAAATAAGTAAATTTTTGCACAATGCAAAAATAGAGGAATGAAATGCAATTAGGATACGTCTTGGTTAGTTAGTCACTAACCTCTCATCAAATAATTAATCTGGGTGTAATAATTATCAAACGTTGGTGTAATAACTGCTGGCTATATCCTTAATAATCAATAAATTAGCGAGGCGCTACTTTTCTCTCCCTTTTTGCTGGCAGCCGCCGCAAGCGCTTTGATATTATTACAGTCGACGTTAATTGTTATTGTATTTCGGAGCGAAGCCATTTGCCGCGAGTGTGGAGTGGTTAGAAAGGAGCTTTTTGCGTTTTGCGAGTGAATGCTTTCGCTCGGAGGGAAGAGAACTCGAGGAAAAAGCCTTGAGGTTCTGCGAGGAATTCCGTGGCTAATGGAAGAGAGAATTCGCCGACTTTGAGAGCACGAGGAGAAATGCTGGGACTCGGCGAAATAGAACGAGCTGCAGGAATCTGAAGTATTTCAAAAATATGCCAGAAATTTCGCGGATTGTGGCTAGCCGCTAATGTGGCTTTGGGCATTCGAGGGTTGCGCTTCGAGTGTCTTTGTTTCCTAATAGATTCAAATGGCTTTAATCAGAGTATCGTTACGTGGTATCTATTCTTGTCTAATTACGTTACTTCTCCTTTAATTAGAAAAGTAATCAGATTACAATTTTCATTTACATGATATTTCTGCTTCGTAGTAATGTCATTACCGCAAAATGATATTAAGGGAACGTGCTAAAGTAGGACAGATTTGTACCTTACCGATTTTTGGATTTAACGAAATATATAATGATAGAGATTATTGTATTTGAATAATGTTTTGCCTTTTCTTATTATACGACACTAAATTGCTACATTGCAAACAGAAAATTTTATTTTTGACAAAATATGATTTAAAATAAAGTGAACAAATGTAAGATAACCTTATCTAAATCGAAAATTGGCAGGTGTAATCTAATATTCAAAAGTTACTCAGGCTAAAAATTTAAATAGAACATTAAATTACGATTCTTCGCGAAAATTCTCCATTAATTAAGTCACGTCACAAATGATATTAAAACTTGATATAAGACTATGATTTTAAGTGAACTTGCATAGGCATTCAAGACACT
This sequence comes from Megastigmus stigmatizans, assembly GCA_900490015.1. Classification (NCBI taxonomy): domain Eukaryota; kingdom Metazoa; phylum Arthropoda; class Insecta; order Hymenoptera; family Megastigmidae; genus Megastigmus; species Megastigmus stigmatizans. The sequence continues at coordinate 19,924 of UELV01169203.1, read as the reverse complement.
TTCTTAAAATCAGATCAACGTTTGTATCTCATATATTCTAATTTTCTATATAAATTTAATTTAAAGCGATAAAAAAAGAGTTATCAACATATCCCTCCACATAGAACATAGACAGTACAACGTTGAGCAAAAAAGAAACATCCTTATCCTCAGAGAATGATCTATCGTTGAAAATCGTTCGCAGCGGACCATAAGGAAAAAACGTATCGACAAAATCAGATACACATCTAACGGCAATAAACACTTTACTAGTCGGCGTATAAAATCCAAGTGCAACAAGCGCGAGGCGCAACGTAATCGCGCGATAACAGCCAGCCACCAGCGCATCAAACTCGCCCTGCAACGCATAAGAAATCCTCTATCCGCGGTGGGAAATAAAGACGAGAGAGGGAACAAGGACGCAAAGGGGAACGGGGTGAGGGGCGGAATGGAGGCGGGGGGAGGTTGAACGCGCGAACACGATCTCGCAGCGGTTATTTAGAGCGGCGAAATGCGCACGCATTATCCGCGCGTTGTCTATGACTTATGCACGCCGGGCTAACGGGTCGTGCGGTTATTTATGGTTCCATTACGCGGTGTGAACAGGCGCGCGATTTGCTCGCCACCCTCTCCCCACCCCCCAAGCGACTCCTACGGCGCTACGCAGCGTTGCCACCGTAGTCTGCCTCCCACGCAACGCGGCAGCCGACAGCGGACCGAGTCCCTGCAACTGCGGCCAAGCGCAAAGGGCCACGGTGTTTAACGCGCTGTCGATGCCCGCTTCACCCCATTCCCCCACGCTTCCCTATATATGTATATATATATATATGCTTAGTCCGGGGGTGCGAGGGCCTCGGGCTTAATCAATGCTCGCCTCGATTGCTCGCACTAGATAAATACACGCGCCAACGAGACTCGCTGTTCTGATAGCGCAGCCGCGGCGGCGCTCTCCTGTAATAGTCGAGGCTTATGCGATGCACCTGCTGCGCCTATTTTAGCCGATCATCAGCCGCATGATCCCCCTGCGCGCGCCCCTCGCTTGTAATCGCTTATTTTCCACGTATGTACCGCCTGCGTATAGCCCGCGGGGCTTAATGCACTTTCCACGAAATTGCCGATCTTTGCGCTCCGTGCGCAGGGCGTGGGAGTATTCAGCCGGGCATTCATAATTAAGCAATTGCATTTTATTTTTAGCTGAGAACGCGGATCGTTTGAATGGCCAGCTGTGCGGTTGCTAGAACTCTGCGGTTTGGTGCAGCGCGATGTTTTATTTAGAATGATGGGGAATATGAAGTTGGGGATTTTTGTGCGAGTTTTAGTGGAGCTAACGAACTGTACTTTGAACTCTGCAATTTTGTCGGCTATAGATTAGTACTAATCGGTTACTGTTTAGCAAGAGCTGTATATATCTAACTGAGGATTTTTATTTTATTCAGTTGATACCTTATAAAAGATTAATATAAAATATTAACTGTACATGTGAAAATTTAATTGGGGATCTTTGAGTGTTTTAATTAGATTTCCAAGAAAAGCGAATCGATTTCTTAAGAATTTCTAAAATTTTTATATAATCGGGTATGTCTAAGAGTTGCTAACACTAAAGTCCCTCGCATAAAAAATTTCAGTCCAAATGAATTAAAGGAAAAATTTATGCCTCCAAAGATTAAAGCTTAACGAAGAAAAGAAACTTTAGATTTGTAATATCTGAGTAGGTTAATGGCGTAATAACTTTCTTAAGTATGATTTTTAATGAAATTAAATACATCAAACATTATCTCTAGGTTTATGAAAAAAAAAAAAGAAATAATAAGCAGCATCAGTTATTTTCGAGGGCTTACTTCTTTCACTGCCTCAACATTTCGTTTTTATATCAAGATACAATAAGCTCACCCAATATCGACATTTCAACTCCGAAAAAGCTGCTCTCCTTTTAAAGTGAAAATTTCCCGATTCGGCGGTTCATAGAAATGTCGTGTCGCTTTGTTCGGCTTCACTTGCGCGCTTTAAGCACGTGTGCAGAGTCACCGTTAAGCGGTATCAGAGTACACGCCACGGAGTTTATGTACTGCGCCAGCTTACACGATTTCAGGGCGCCGAACGTCGCGGTGTATGTAATATACGAGGCGGAAAACAAAATGACTGAGGGGCGATTAACTCGAGACTCAAATGCCTCTACGGTTGATCCCAGATATCGTTAAAAAAATTAAAGCCCAAGTAAACAGAATATGTTTTTTACTGAAAGATGCTTTTTCTAGGTGTTTATAATTTATGGGCCGTAAAAACTGTTTAGATGAAGTTGTAGTTCCAATAGATAATTTAATTAATATTTTTATTTCTACTTATTATTTATGATTGAGTCTATGTTGTATTTAGTGAAATATAAAGAAAGAGATTAGTGATGGTTGAGATAGATAATTCTACTGGATAAATTAAGATTATAGTTTCACAAAATATTCAGTATAAATTAAAAAATCGCATTATAATTTATTGTGTTTTTGCAAACTGATAGCAGTAGTTTGTTTCGTAAGTGTCTTTACTTTTAAGAAAAAATAAGAAGAAAACTAGATAGTTTCACTGCAGATAGAAAAACTTTCCATTATTGTACCAACTTGTTCAGCCCTACAACTCTTCTAAAATACTTTTTTCTCTTCAATGCCAAGCTTAAGCAAAAAAATACAGTAATAGTGATGTGAATCACTATTACTTTTCAGAAGAGTGGAACCAAATTTATAGATTGAGTAAAAAGTATTAAAAGAATAAGAGGAATAATATTATGATATTATTTTTGTGTTTTATCTAATTTTCTTATGATATTTAACTTTTACTGTAACATTATATAACGCAATGCCAATTCTAATGGACATATAGGGAGATCATCATGAAGGTAATATTTTGTTAAACAATTATAAAGAATTATTTTCAATACTGCTGTACATGGTATTTTAGAAAATTTTAAATATATCATTTTAAATATAGGTTCGAAGAAAAATTAGTATTGACTTAATTAGAGTATCAAATGATGAAATTACAGTGCAACTATGGCTGCAGTATTTTCTTATGGTAATATTGGTTAAACAATTCATCGTGGCAGAAAGAATTGATGATTGGAATTTGCATATTCAAACTACAAAAAAAATGCATTACCTTTATTCACGTCAGTGGACGCATTTTATACGCTAAATCTTGTCATCTGCATATTGAGAACATGATCCATTTACCTTTTATTTTAAGTCGTTTAAAATACAAAAAAAAATTATTAACTAGAGATTTTTTTTTTGCAATTACTATAAAAGAGTCTCAACTAATAAGTATGCAAGTTTCGAAAATAAGGTAAAAGAAGCAGACTGGGTATAGTGTAAATGTAATTAAGTAAAATAAATTTTAATCTTATGTAATAATTTAAAATTTTCGAAACTGTATCGCTTCCTCAGATATGAAGCTATGTATCGGTGAAAAATAATTTTTTTTCCAAAAACGTTTAAAAACCTTTTTTATCATCATTAAAACAAACCAAAATTAAAATTGACTAGTTTTGACAGTACTTTTTTTCTTGTCAATGTGTGTCTGCGTGCTAGCGTGTGTGTGTTTTCCCAATAGCTTTTGAAGTAATCTACACTTTTGATTTTTTTGTGGTTCGAGAAAGTTTAAGAAGTATTTGTTGGCTTCTTTTTTTATTTCTTCGTTTATGTCTGTAGCTGGAAGATTGTTATCTAGTTTTTAGTATGTTGTATTAACTTCTTTTGCTATAGCTTATCAACAGGGTCGTTACCTGTGATACCTTTATGTGTTGGAATCCAATGTATAATTGTCTGTAGATTTTTATTTTAAACTATTAACCGTTTTTTATTTATTTTCAAAATTAGGTAGGAAATGTTTTTAATTTTTATAGGAGAGTAGTTGATTATTCCTTCAAGCACACTTTTTGAATCAGTGAATGTAATAGTATAATATTAGTAATAATAGTCTTTTGAATTTTATTTTATGATGATTATGCCTAAAGCTACGTTTATAGCTGATGCTTTAGCGGTATAAATGTAATTTATACTAAACTTATCTTAGGGGCATAAATTGCATATCCAGTGTAGTTGTCATTATCTAATTTTGATCCATCCGTATAAAAAATAATTGTTTTTATTAAAAATATTATGTTAGTATTTTCTACATTGTTAATTTTAAGGCCATTTGATATGTTGATTATATCACTGTGTTGACTTATTATTATTTTATAATCATATGAAAAGGGGATATAGAATAGATGAGTTTATAAGAGGAAACTCTCTGTTGAGGCGATCCAATTCCTCTTTGCTGTTTTGCGTATCTGTGATTAACTGACTTAGTTTATTTTTTTATATTTTGGTTTTCATTTGATAGGAGTTTAATTCTAAATTTATCCGGTAAGTATTTTTTTCTTATTTTTAATGATCACATTAGATGGGGTAGACTTTCTATATCCTAATGCAAGTCTAAGTTCTTTGTGTTGTAATTTGTTTAGTATGTTTTTCAAACTATTACTTTTAATGCTTGTAACAAAACAATTATAATCTATTGAACTTCTTATTGGACCACTGTAAACATTTAATAGTACTTGTAGGTGTCCACCCCACCATGTGTCTCTTAGGTCTTTTATAATATTCCAAAGTTTATTTGTTTTTTCTATTAGATATGTAGCGTAAGCATTCCATTCAAATGTACTGTCCAGTCAGGTTATTTGTTGGCCATTTATTGATATTTTATGATTTTTGACGGTATTTTTGTTTCTTGAAAATACTATTAGCTGGGATTTTTCTGCTATTATGTTTAATCCAATAGATGTTAAGTATTCATGTATTATTTTCGTGTTCTCTTCTATGCTTCTTAATCCTTTAATTATTGATTTGTTTTCGTTTATTAGCATTGTATCGTCAGCAAACTGTATAATTTCATTGGGAATACGTTGTCTAAATATATTATGTATATCGTGTAGAGGATAGGACTCAGTACACATCTTTTCGGAACACCTAAGTGTCTTATAAAGGGACCGATAAGTTCATGGTTTATCTTAAAGTATAAATTTCTATCCATAATCATTTTGTGTATAAATTTTTTAATTTTATTAGTATATCTTGTAATAGTCATGGGTCTACATTAATAAAAGCAGTTTAAAAATCTATTAGGAGGCAACATAGATTTGATTTTTTAATGAAACTCTTGTGTATTTCTGTTATTAGAGTTGATATGCTATTAGAAAAGGATTTTTGCTTTCTAAATCTACTGAGACTCCGGTATTAATTTTTCTTAGTCGAAGTAATGAACTATCTTGTCTGAATTAGTTTTTCCATGACTTTTATAGTAAACTAAAAACTAGGGTCAATCGTCCAAATTTGTTTTTGTTTGTTTTAGGTACTAATAGCATAAGGAATGTTTTTCATTCACTTGACAGTTCGCTTTATTAAAGATATCATTGAACGTACAACAATAATTTTCGAAAGTTATCTGGAGTGTTTTTAGTCATTTTATTCGTTATTTGGTCTAGTCAGGGATAGATTCTGGTTTAAACAAATTTATTAATATATTTAAGGAAATTTTCCATATTTTGTGATTTCTAAATCTAAATATGTGGATAGTCCCAGATTACAAGTGACTATGCACATATTGCTCATGTGGAAAGTTGTCCACGCAGAAGACAAAGACTTTCGAAATTAAAACATGTGAATTAACTCCTTGGACACGACGCTCCACTTCTCAGAACTTTTATTTAGTAAATACATCAAGCTAAAAACATGTTAATGCATCTGAAGCGCATTTCCAAGAAGACCATGTGAATTAAAATGAAATGAAAACACTGGTATGGATGGGCATACGACGAATAACTTGCAATATCGTGATAAAAGTTTAATGAGAAATGTAGTTGGTTTACTCTGACAAAAATTATTCTCCCTATATTTTTATGAAGTTTAGAAAGGATTTGCCTTATTTTTATATGGTTGAAAAAATTCCTCATTTAAAACATATATGGAGTACTGAACTATTTTACATATGAAGCTTGAATATATAAACACAAACTTCATACCTCACCAATTGGAACAATATTTTTTATCACGAGAGCATAAAAATCATGTCAAAGTTGCCATTTTTAGGTTAGAATGGTACAAAGTACATTTTTTAATTAACTGAAAAAAATATCTCTGCTATCAGTGAAATATGTGATTTAGTCATTATCGATCAACTTATGATCAACAAAACATTATGAGAAAAAATATTCTTTTTTATTTTTCTCATTGCTTATAAAATTGACATAAACAATGAGCTGTATTTGAATAATTAGATTGCAAAGCTTGTACGCTCATTGTAAATGAATTTTAAAGACATGCAGGAATAAACTTGCAGTGGAAATTATTTCAACCAGGTGGTTTTGATACGAGTATGTAGAATTTAAAAATTTTATTCAAATTCTGCATCTACTATCTGGTTTCGATAGCTTGCTTTCAAACAATAAATATGTCGCACTGATATCACGCATACTACAATGCGCCAGAAATAAAATAATGAATATCTATCGATCGAAAAATAACTTATACAGTCAAATATCGTAATATTGATATTACTTCATTATATCATTGAAGTAGATTCGCTTTATTCCGTAATCATCCACTCTTCTAAATTTGTTTTTATAAACATTTATCTTTCATTAAAACGTTAACAATTTTTAACTATTATCACTTATTATGTTTTAATCGAGAATATGCATTAGCATCACCTCAACAACTAGTTTCTTTTGCTTCTTTTTAATACTTTTACCATTCCATCACTCACGGGATTATCTTTTAATGCAATGAGTCAAACTAAAAATCTTCGTTGTAACGTCATACCAATGTTTTACCTTTTATTTTGAATTTCTTTTATAACTGGTTATAATTCTATTATTAAAAAATTATATTATTATACTGATACTTTTATATAATAACGGACTTTCACCTAAAATGTTTCTTTAATATTTATAGTTATATTTTTTTCATCTTTACATAAAGAGAAAAAGTAGTTAACCCTCATAAAAGAATATCATCTTTGTCGTTGATGCTGTTACGATAGAATAATATGTAGTATTTAAATTGGCCCCCAAATTTACCTACTGTACGTTTAAATTATTCTTTATAATACCTAAACCACATTTCACAAAAACTAATTCGCATACTAATTCGGGGAATTGGCTGAAAATATTTCACTAAATTTGTAAAATATAAAATTCCTCCTTTGCGTGGCGGTTATATGAAACTATATAGGTGACATAACAAGGGGTTGTCCCAGTTACAAGGTTCATATATGTATATGTGACCAATGTGGTACAAGTTAATTTGCCCATGCGTATATATGTATGCGGTGTACTGTATAAATGCGGATTCTCGTCAAGCCGGACGCTCAAGGTGCATTATGTGAACCAGTAAAAAGAAATTCAAACTAACTGCATACAACCGCCAACTAAAATCGAAATATAAATACACACTATGAGTTCGTTTTTCATTTTTATTTAAAAGCTACACGTAAATTAACAATATTTTAAAAAAAAACATATATTCGTGTAACCGTGTAAATAACCTTTTATGACTTATTATACTTATTTTATATTAATTTTAGTTATTAATTAAATTATTGTATTCTGTATTTAGTTAACTTATAATGCATTACTTTTCTTTATATTATTTTAAGTGTAATACCTGTAATAGAAAAATTTATTGTTTCTTTTTTCAGAAGGTAAATAATAAATTGACTAAAGAAGATATTTCTAGAAATGAGTATCAATATTATAAATCATATTACTACACTCACTCTATTAATTTTATTTACTTCCACACTTTTCATTCGTAGATCGAGAAATTTAAGAAATGCATTAAAATATCTGCTGTATAATATTTTCGAAAAATGATTATTTTCATGAAATTTTAAATTTCAATTCCTTCTAGAAAATTTCCAACCGAATATTAAAACAGAATATCAAAAGGTATATTTCAAGAAAAATCTACCTTATCACAAGTGAATATCATGAATAATATTTTCAAATAAATTCTCATGTTCGTGTACTTTTCAAAATTTAGACTGGCATTTTTTTAGAAAAAAGTTTCTTAGTTGATATATTGCATTAGATTTTATATTTTGATGCTGAATAAATCAATATTGAACTCAATAGATAGAGTATTAATACTCGGATTATACATAAAATTACAAAGTTTCACAATAATCAATTATAGAATTCTAGAGTAATTTGAAAAATAAAATTAAATGTAGTGTTAGTTTTGCACGACAATGTATAATAAACTATATTATGAACATTAACCAAATAATCACCCAACAATACCGTTTAGAACTGTCCAAAGTATTAGTTGTTGCGAGAACATGTAATGTATACCCTGAATATCTTGAGCAGTTTACGCCCGCAAAGCGTGGTTATTCCCGCGCGCTTACGCAAAAGCGGCTTAAAGCTCAAGTAAACAAATTGAATAGGCAAAAGCGTACAACAATGGCCAGCCGCGAGATAACGTGGACGCTGCTATTTCGAGAGCGCATAATTACAGGCACTTGGTCATTCGATCTTTAAACAGTGATACAGGGAAATAATAAGTCTTTATGGCGTGCTTATACCTGTCAACTCCGAGCCAATTTTAGCACAGCCGGCGCCTTTCTTTAAGCAACAACCGCCTGCAAGTAGGTTAACTATTGATTTTACGGAAAAAGCACGGCGACGCTAAGTTCATATTGTCGCTCGCGTAAACATTTGTCGAGGTGTACACCGCGCACGCGGCGTATACACACAGTTCATCGAACACGAGCGTGCGCCCTTTACATTCGATCTTCCATCATCAAAATTTCTTTAGAATCCCATATACCTTTTTTAGATCTACGCGAGTAGTATGAATGGCTATGTTGTAATATCTTTATTTATTATACTTACAAAAATTATGATACCTTAAATTATTTTTTCTCTGTTCATAACCAAAATTCTTTATATAGAGCACATGAACGTAATTCATCACGTTTTGTTTATCATGATACTGTTACTGCAACAATCATAACAATAAAAGATGATATGCTTAACCAAGAGGTCAGTATAATTACAACGAACCATTTTTTTCTGTGCTGGTTTTTAAAATAAGGAAATTCAACAGCCAACCTCAGTGTATATTCTTTATTTAAAAATATATTACAAGATTAAAATTCTTTAATTAAAATTTTAATTTTTTTAAAAAGACTAATCTTTAATAAATATTATATTTCGTCATACAGTGTATGACTTAATCATTTAACAGATCAGATAAAAGAATCTTCATTATATTTTCGCGAATAAATATTTCATCGGTCAACTCGGGAACATGTAAATGTTCCCAGCCGTTAATAAAATTGCAATTTAAAGTCCAAAATCAAATCGCCAACTTAACCTAGAAACTCAAAGAAGCTGCGTAAGTGAAAACAAAGGTCTTGTAGCAAGAGCAGGAAAAAAAACCTCCCAAGCAGCTTGAAGCGCTTGGCGGTGTTAATTTTTAATTACAAGGAGATTGAATTAAATACGCGAGAGGACGAAGCTCATGCACCGGCACGAGGAATTCTCGCGTACGAAAAAGTATATATCCTCTCTCCTCTCCGGGGGCTTCAAAAGGGCGGAAGAAGAAAAAGGAGAGTAAGGAGAGGCGGGACGAGCGCGCGCACGGGGCCGAGAAGAGAGGGTCGTCGAAGTTATGAAAAGCGAGTTAAATAGAGCGAGGAAGGCGAGGAAGCCAGTGGGCGAAATAATTCTCGCGCGGAGAGATATTCTTCCTCTCTTGAGTCTCTCTCTCCCTCTCTCTCTCTCTCTCTTTCTCTCTCTCGCTCTCTTTCTCACGCGCGCAATCTTCGCCGATCTTTTTGTCTGGCCGGGCAGGTTAGAAGTCTATTTACATGAAAGAGTGCCTCGACTACCCTGATTTATCGTCCCGACGCGCGCGATTCTCGATTTCGCGCCCCGATGCCGCAGACAGAGAGAGAGAGAGAGAGAGAGAGAGAGAGAGAGAAGAATAAGAAAAGCAAGAGAGACGTAGTCAGATGTAGGACGGAACGGAGATAAGGTTGCGCGCGAGCGAAGGACGAAGACGAAGAGACGCGCTCCCGCGCTCGAGCGATAGCGATGAGAGTTGAGAAAAATATAAATAAATTAGCGCACGTCGCAGTGGCCCTGAACCGTTGCGCCCGTACACATGCGCCGAGAAGCTATTTCTTTTTTCTTTAATCTCCACTTTCTTTATCCGTCTCTCGCATAGCGCGGTGATGGTCATTGGCGCCACGCGCCCAGAGTGCGAAAGTGATTTTTATTTTGCTTTCAGGGTCAATTGCCCTTGCTTTGCACCAGGGGAAATTTACTTTGCGGAATTGATTGTTGGATTATTAGCTTTTTTTTCTTTTGCGCGAGGGTATTGCGAATTGCTCTTTTTTTTGCGCTATATTGAGGTTGCACCGGATAAACGAACCGTTGAAATAATATAGCTTTATTTGTACAATATTGCTTATGAAATAATATAATATCAAAACGCTTTAAAAAATACTTGTATTTCCAATTAATAGGGGCAGCTTTATCTTCCCCAAACTGCTTACCGAATTAAAAATTAGACTGTTGATTCCTGAATAATAATCTGCTGAGTTGTAAATATAACAGGTTATTAAAAGGTTACGTATGTCCCCCAGTTGAGGATAGCTTTCGATGCGCAAACGTTTCTTCGAAATAAATACCAAATGATATTAACAATTGAATAAGCAAGTTTAGCTTTTTACATTTGGAGAAAAAATGAGGATGCCCATAGGTATAAGTAATTATGCCTCTTATGGGGAATCTTAGTAAACTGTATAATTGTATATAGATTAAAAAATAAGAAATGTTTTCCATAAAGAATCAGCAGTGCACAATAACGGGAAACTGACGTATGAGTAAGGCTTTAAAATATAATATAAAGTTTGCCAAACCGCATATGCGTTCAATTTTAAAAAGACAAACGTTCATCAAATTTACGTTTGGATGGAAAATTTTGCCAAACTTAAGCTTTGAACTCTCATTCTCTTTATTTATCTAATTCCAGCCAGAGAAACATGCGGCAAACTTGGTGCTAACCAAATATTTTCATACGTGAGTCTTCCTATATTGCCATAAACTAACCAAAAACTGTTTGATTTGTTGTATCCCAGAACGTTCAAAACTTGCTAGATCTATCTATTACGAAAGCTCCTATACGATCGTTTGATATTCTTCAGCTACTATTACAATTATATTAGTATTAGATGCAGTTGCAATTCCTCCATTCTTGCTGCGAAAATTCCCGAGCTAGCCTAAAATTTCCAAAAAACTCCATCTCTCTGGAAATAAAGTGTGAAGAATTCGGAGGGATAAAAATGAGAGTAGATTAAACGTGAACCGAGCAGCACGAAACCAATAACAATAATCCCCAGTGCGCGCGCCCAACTAGACTCAAAAGAATCGCTGGGCGTCAGAGAGAAGTCTGGTCTGGCGTACGGGGGCAATTTCTCCGCCACAAAAGCAATTCGAAAGTCGCTCTTATTACGAGGCCGCAGCAGCAGTGGCAGCAGCAGCAGCGGGCGAACTTATTGAAGGCTCTACTCGGAAGGGTTGAGGCAGCGCCTCCTCCAAAGCCACCGCTGCTGCCGCTGCCACACCGCTGCACGTCTCGTAATTTACGATTCCGCGCGGAAGTCGCTTTTTCATTCGGACTCTCTATCTTCCTTTTCCTTTCCCTACCCCCGGTTTCTTTTGACTCGGTGTACACGCGAACACGAGAGCCGCTGGCTCGGGACTATAGTTTCTCCAACTGCTCGAAGAAGTCTTCTCAGCCACTGGTTGAATGTTATTCTCCCTCTCTCTCTCTCTCTTTCTCTTGCTCTGTGCCACGTCGAGAAGCGACGATATTTGCTCGCCTTCGCTTTAAGGATTCGGCTGGGGGGTATATCTCGCTACGTAGCAAGGGACGAGCAGAGTTGGGAAAGCGAAAAGAATGGAGAATACGAGGAAAGGAAGGATTTGGCGCTGGAGATAATGCGGCACTGCTGTCACTTGATATTAAGGGGAAGAGACCGAGAAAAAGTTTCTCTCCCCTGCACAGCTCGCGTGTGCAGTGCAGTATATACCCCCGTCCTATATGTGGACATAATGGATGGTATCAGTGTTACATTTTTTACTGCTAATGGCCGATGCGGCCCCGGCGTATCTTTGAGGAAGTCACCTTTGCCCACGAAATTTTTATGCTGCCAAGGGATGCGAAATTTTAGTAAAAAATTGAAGAAGGTTTTAAAGGTAACTGTTTTTTTGCGCAGTGACTTTAAAAATACGACTAGCCTTTTAGATAAGGAGGACGGTCTTACAATTTCATACATTTACATGTTCAGGTAGAATGTTATTTGAGCTATTTTCTTGGCGGGCATTGTCCTTCAGAAAACTTTAGGCGGAATTATCTTCCACCAAGAAGTGCATTTATTTATACATTGAATGAATAATTATGTTAATATAGTCAGGTTGTCTATAAAATAGATATAATAAAGAATTGCTAAGAAAATGTGATTATTCTATATCAAGGAGGAATCAGACTAAATATCATATGTAAATATATAATATCACTTTTGTGACTTTGAATGAATTTTTTTTTGCAAATAACTTTTTGGATAACTAAATGACCGCAGTTATATCAGTGCTATAAAATGTATTTCTTAAACGAGTGTTGTAAAATAAAAGTAAGGAGATCTTTTTGGAAATATATCCACAGTAGTACAACACAATATTACGTAAGACTATAGTAAATAAAGGTTTATAATAAAGTTTATACTAGCTTAAAATAATTTAAGTAGGCTTCTTTGTAATTAAATACTTAATTACGTAGACGAGTAAAAGGAAGATTAAAGATTTGTTGCAGGTTTAAATAAACTAAAGCTTTGTATACCATTTATCCAGATCTGATCAAAATGTTAGAATTGAAGTTCAGACGTCATAATAAATCATAAGAGTCTGATAAAGAAAAATTACAAAAATATAAATTAATATATGCAATTATATCCTAATATTAAAATTTAAATAATTATTCATGTACACTTTTAAAGAGACATTGGAGCTAGTCTTACACATAAAAAAGTTTATATTCGTTCAGTTCATTAAACAATAATGCAAATTCATCAATGTAGACAACAAACAAACGAAATATTTTCTAGCAAAATATAACTTAATATTTAAAAGATACTTTTTATTTTATATTTCTGATTTTGTACAAATACAGGATTGTAATCATATATTGGCACGATTATAACATATATAAATATTTAATTTTGCAATATACCTCTTCTTACGTGTTGCAGTAATTCATTTAACATGCGAGGAAAAGTCAATGAATCTTGGTAAATTAATGAGTAACTAGGAATTTTGTTTCAGATTAATAAAATGACGTTAATATCTCCAATACATTGCAGACGCATAAGCAACATCTGCAAAGCTATTTCCGAGATATTCGCGATGTTTATATAAATTTTACTTAGGCGCCGCAGCAATATGCTGACAATATATTGATTAAAAAAACACCATTAGTTTGTTTTCCTTTTTTCTTTTTTCTTAAATTTTTTCAAATAGCTTGGTAATAGCTTTGCAATATATTGCTTATACTTTCTGCTGTATATTGACTATACTAATTATTGTTTGCGCGAGTAATAGAAGTAATAATATTGCAATTATTTAGTACATTTTGTTGTAATAAAATTACTTTCCAGTTTTCTTTTCAGTGTTTTAATAATAAAGAACCATCTATGTATAATATTTAATTCTATGTGTACACCAAAAAAAGAAAACCGAAGAGGGATGAACAATAGACTTTAGAGTTGAAAGTGCCGATGTAGAAAAAAGTTAAGAAAATTTTACAGCCAGCGGCGGTAAGAATAAAAGATAGAAAAAGAAGGACGCAACAGACAAGAGAAAAGAAGCGAGAGAAAAGTCTATGGGGGCATGGATATTTCAAACAGTAGGAAACCGCGAAATTGAAGAGAAAGGAAAAAAGCGTCGGTGGAGACGAAGAAAGGGACGTGGAAGCAGAGGGGAACGGAACACGCAAGTAATCAGAGAAAGAAAAAGAACCTCCCACGCACTCTCTCTCTCTCTCTCTCTTCGCCTCTACCACCACTGCTTCTTCTTCTAGTTTCCTCCCCCGACTTGCACTTCGAAACACCAAGCTCTATAAAGCGGTTACCTGGGCAGAGACCAGATGCGTTTGTAAATAAAAAACGAAAAGGTGGGGAGGCGGGCGAGTTAGTCGCCAGCAAAGTTGAATGGGGAAATTGAGTTTTGAAGGGGAGAAGCGTAGCTGCGAGAGGTGCAGCATGACTCAGTGAAAGTGGAAGATAATGGGATGATATATATGTTTCAAAAGAATTTTAAGAAGCTTTTAGGATCATGGTATTTCAACTTCTTCGGATACACTTTTTATTCGTATAAGTACATTTTTGTGTTACATACGATATTTATATAATCTTATTTCGTTGGGATATGGGATCATTCCAGGGAAGTGTCTTCAATTTTTTTTTTTCAGAGTGATATTGTAAAATTATTTTTAATAAACAAGACTAATGGAACAATTATTCTATCCGCACGTTCGAATTGATTATATACATGATTATATACAATAATACATTTATTATTCAGTTACAAATACATATTAGTATTTTTTGTAATGATAAACTTGTTCTATTCGGACAAGATAAATTTCCGTGGTTGTAATTCCTTGCTTCATCGTGTTAATAAAAATTAATTAAGAAGAGAAACGAATGAAAATCTTACAATTTGAACTAAATGTACATCGCGGGATAATAATATTTTGTTTAATCGGATTGAAACCCTCTAAAATAAGCTTTGAGTAAAAGTGGCTCGTAACTTAAAAGTGATTAAATTTATTAAAATAGAAACGGATTACAAATTGCATTTACAAAAATAAACTTCACATTCCTTAGAACTAACATAATCATACTTATGAGAAACTGATTGCAAATATCATGTTGCAAGAAATATTTTCAAACCATACACAGTTAATTTAACTTGGGCATGTTTTAGGAAATTATAGTAATATTTAGTTTCGCTAAGTTGCAGATTAAGCTTTTTGAAGTATGTAATCATAACTTACACGAAAAACGTAAAAAGACGTATTAACAAAAATTAAAGACAGTATGATTTTGATTAAATTCACGATTGTAAGTCAATATGGGATAAGTACATGTTGGTTATAAATGCATATTTTAAATAGATTCTAAATTACTAATTCATACTAAATTATGACGGGAATTTCAAATTTTATTGACGAGGATTTTGACAAATGAAATAATTGCATTTGCAACTTTAAATAAACATAAAAAAAATATAACTATTTATTCATCATTGTTAAGTTTATACTTATATATCTATTTAGGATTTGATACTAAAAATTATATAGTATAATACATTTAAATATTTTAAATGGTTATTAAAAAATATAACAAGTGGAATAGAATTATTTAACGATTATTGGATTATTATTATTTCCATTTCATCATATTATTATTAAATATCATTTGTAATTTAATGTTTGAATATAGTCGACAAGAGATTAAAACTAGGTAGCGTGATAATTACGATAACGATAAAAAAATCAATTTCAGTCCCTTCTACGATAATTGAAATCTCATCATCGACGTGATTATTGTACATAAATTTGTCATATTAAACAGTAATAGAAGATATTAATTAGCGAAACCTGCTGTAAAGTATTGTAAAAATGAGAAAAAAGCTTTACTTTTAAGCAATTGTAAATTTGGTAAAACTGATTTAATTGAAACTTCTTAGTATAAAATTAGATATATTTATTGACTGCATGAGAATCATCTAGATATTATTTTCTAAATGTATTTACAGTTTACAACTTTTGTTTAGAAACGTATTACTAATTCACACTTTTTTATAGTCAAGAAATAGAATACAACTTTCGCAATTAAGGTGAAGAACTAAAATTTCTCGGCAGATAAGGAAAATTAAAGTTCTGGTCACTTACTCGAAACTATAACTTGAGATAATACACTTGAACGAATTTACTCAATTTAAATACTTAAACTTGCAGTCCTTATTTCGCAGGGTCAATTCGAACGTGCGGATAGAATATATTTTTTTTTATTTCCATTAGTTATCCAACTTTAACAAGAGCCTTTTTCCATAATGAATTTCGAAACAACCGTATTCTCCCTGCATTCTGAGTATACAGGGGAGCCGTTGGCAGCTAGAACGCAAAAGGAAGAAACTCTATGCTTAAATTAACCAAAAGTTTCAGGCCCCCCCGAACGAGAGGAAAATTGAAGCGGCGCTGCATACGACCAAGTGAATTATATAATTAGAAGGAGATGATACTATATAGTCTCTCTTTGGTCCTACGAATTTTCGCAGCTGAAAATTCTCTGTCTCTTGCGAATGAAGCGACCACTGGTTGAACGCGTGGACGCTGCTCGAGTTTTTGTCAATGAAAGTCGCAATCGATACTTATTACAGTTTTGCGCTCACTTGACTTTTGTTTTGCTTTGAAATTGTCGACTTATGTAAGATGCAGCACTTCCAACTACTTGTAAATTAAATTGAGAAATTTACATATGAGCATAAGAAAACGAGTTTTATCAAATATGTATAAATATATGTATATTCTAGAAATTCACATTAGTTTCAATGGATCAAATATAGATAATTTTTTTCTGCAGCATCGTTACATATAACCAAACATCAAAGAATGTAAAAATTATAATCTAAGAATTCTATTAAAAAAAAAAAATATTATTTTAACCATAATTCTGCCTTACGTATAATAATTATACGATCAGGAACATTTTCATGGTGCTAAGCATAAATCCATATTAAATGAAAAAAGTTAATACGTTACTAAACCCGACACATATCTGCTTATGTCTTGTGGTAAATTTATACTTTCGCATTAAATTAAAAGAATTTATTCTCTTAATTCGTCTTACACTATCGGACAAACAATGCTATTACATTCTGTTAAAACTTATTTTAGAGCTTTAGTACGGTTATAAAGAGAAAATTATGAACAAATAATAGAATATCAATAAAAAAATTACATTAATTTTTATCACGTACCTAAGAAATAAAATTTTACTAATCTGATTTCTACTTTTAAAAATAAACATAGATATAAACTACAATAAAATTAATTAGATTCCTAAATAAAGAGTAGAAGATTTTCCCCAACTTGCGAAAAAATTTATTGTGTAAATGTAACGTGAATGTGTAAATTCACTTGTTAAAGTTGCAGAAACATACTTCAAGAAAAACGCATTTAAAGTTTCACTATTCTGTATATTCAATGTAAAATATTCTTCTAAAGAAGGCGTTAACTTTTCCCATTTCTAACAATTTTCATATGTATTACAAGAAACAAAAACCCTTAAAATAATGCATACCGTGATAAATCACCGAAAGAATTATGTTCCATTCTTTATTAAGAAATAACTTCAGAAGTTTCTTAAATTAATACATGTTTAAAAACTTTTCCAACCGTTTCAGAGTAAACTAATTTAGGTGAACCAAGAAAAAAATATGAAAATTTAAGTGAACTTCATAAAACTGATATTTTCACGCCGAGTGCAATAAAGAAGGGACCATAAATAACACGAAATATTGCGAGAGTCATGAAAGAAGGAAATAGAAAAATATGCGTATGGCGCACAAAAGAAGAAAAAACTGATGGGGAGAGACGGATAATGGTTCGGTAAAAAAGACACAAAGAGAAAATTTCTGGGCGAGACTTAAAAACAGAGAGAGAAAAAAGCGATAAAGCACATCGGTCAGCAAGGGTTTTCAATACAGCGCAAGGATGCAAATGACTCGGCTGTCGTTTTTGCTTGTGCAATGCAAAAAGCTTTTCCATAATTTAATAACAATAAACTAAAAAGTGGTTGACTCCGCGTTTACATCTTTTTATCTTAACATTCCATGTCGAAAAAGAATGAAATTATAGGCAATCATCATTCGCTAATATTAGCCTAGACCATTACTCGGATGGTTGAATGAAGTCAGATGAGCGAGGCTCCACAAAGCTCAGCGAGTCTGCTTGACGTCTATTCACATTCTGTTTATCTATCAGACGGCTATTTTTCACTGGTTTTTCCTGCGACGCAATATATTCTAGTTCTATTTGTCCTTTTATTTATTTTATATTTCAAAACTTTATTGTTTTTAGATTTAAAATAGTTTCGCGATCTAATAACAATTTACTTGAATTTACGGTATTACTGTAAATTTTCTAAAGTGGAGCAACACAATACGTTACAATTATATAACATATTAAAATCTGACAATTGAAAAAACTTTTTAAAGTTCTTTATTTAAATGCAAGGAATTTAATATAAAAATCATCCGCCAAATGAATAATGAAATTTCTCTCTATAATGATTTTTTTTTAATATTTTAAAAATGCTGATCAAATCGAAAACTTTCGTTACGGCAACCTTATATCAGTCCGTAAAAATTCGATTCTCACTCAAAGGACTCAATCTGAATAATCCAAGGTTCTAATAAGTCAGATAAATCCAGCAGCGCAAATGAAAAACTATCCATTTTCGGGATTAAATTTTCGCAATCAATTGACCAGTCAAACGTCATATCTCATAATAAATCTCTTTCTTAGGAAAAATAAAAGTTGAGAATGAGGAGAGGGAAAAGGGGGAAATTGAGAAAAATAGGAAGATAGCGGAGAGAAATCTTGGGCAAGGAAAGAAGATATTCCCGAGAAATTTTTCACCGATAATCGAAGGGGAGCCAGAGCTTGAACTTCTGGTCCCAAAGCTCCGACGAGGGACAGCTTGATCCGTAGCGCTCTCTCAACACACAGATCTCGCCAAATCGAAAATATACTTTTCGCTCCTTCTTTTTTTCCATCCCTTATCTTTACGTTTCTTCGCTATGTATATCCATCTCTCCGCTCCCCCCTACCCTTCTTACCTTATGCCCCTCGCTCGCGCACCCTTCCTTTTCTCCATTCTCAACGTTTTTTTTTTAATTTTCAGCCTCGCTCGTTCGCTCTCTCTCTCTCTCTCTCTCTCTCTCTCTCTCTCTCTCTCTCTCTCTCTCTCCCTCTCTCCCTCTCACTTTCTCCGCTCTTATCTCGATATTTCTATCTGCTGTGGCTGCTAACTCTTGCTCCCGTGCGCGCGCACTCACTTCCCCCAGAGGCGTCCGGAAGTGGAAAGTTAACTTGGTTTCGCGTACCCTTTTAAGCACGTCAAGACGTCTTTTCTAGCGTCTCGCTCTCGCTCTCAACCCCCCAGTGCCGTCTCTCCTCTTCTTTTGCTTCGCTTTCTCCTTTGCTGCTAAATCTACTCGCAGTTCCTTAAGCTGCATAAAAATTGATGAGAAAGCTGAAATTGACTATCTGCGATTGTAAAATAAAGTGAGTGCATGATAAGTAAAAATTTTATTGTTTTTGCTTTTTTTTACGAGTAGATGTAAACAATATCCGAGATTAGAAAAGCTTAAGGGGGTGTCAAAGTCCTACAGTTACCACTCAAACTGTTTTACCGATCGGATATGAATAATTAGTAATAACTAAATAAATAAGTAAAATTATGCAAATCCCAAATACAGGTGCCCTTCATCTATTAATTATCTATCTTCTAGCAAAATTTCAAGTGAATATTTCAACGACACCTTCAAAAATTTCTGCATCGAAAAAACGCACTCATTTCGATGCAAATACTTATTTTTTCGGTGCAGAAATTTTTGAAGGTGTCGTTGAAATATTCACTTGAAATTTTGCTAGAAGATAGATAATTAATAGATGAAGTGCACCTGTATTTGGGATTTGCATAATTTTACCTATTTATTTAGTTATTACTAATTATTCATATCCGATCGGTAAAACAGTTTGAGTGGTAACTGTAGGAC